>JAQFVW010000050.1:0-26748 GCA_028984075.1 Pieris mannii | reverse complement strand
GAATTAAAAAATTTTATAAAAAACTAGGATTAGATACCCTATTATAAAAAATTAAAATAAATTACTAAAATAGTATGTAATTATTTATTGAAACTTAAATAATTTGGCGGTATTTTAGTTCATTTAGAGGAATCTGTCTAGTAATTGATAATCCACGAATAATCATATTTAATTTATAATTTTATATATCGTTGTTAAAAAAATATTTTTTGATAAAAATAATATTTAAAAATTTTTATAGAAAATTAATTCAGATCAAGATGTAGATAATAATTAAAATGTAGGATGGATTACAATGTAATTATATAAATGAATAATAATTTTGAAATAGTTATTTGAAAGTGGATTTAAATGTAATTTTAAATAATTTTTTAAAATGATTAATAATTGGAATATGTACATATTGCCCGTCACTTTCATTTAAAAATTGGAATAAGTCGTAACAAAGTAGGGGTACTGGAAAGTGTTCCTAGAAAGACAAATTAGAGCTTGTTTTAAGTATTTCATTTACATTGAAAAGAAATTATAACTATAATTAGTTTGAGGGGGTAAATTTAATAATTAATAAATATGAAAAAAAATTTTAATATAATATATTTAATGGGGGTTAAAGTATTTTTATAGAAAAAATTTAAAAATTTATAGTGGAATAGTATTGTAAAAGAAAATTTAAAATATTGAAATAAAAATTTATTTAAAAGTAAATTTTATTTATTGTATCTTGTGTATCAGAGTTTTTTAATTAAAAGAAATTAGTTAAATTTATTTCGAAATTTAAAGAGTTAATTAATTAAAAAAGTTAATGTTGCATAATTATTTTTAATAGTTAATTAGAAATGAAAAGTTAATCGTTTTGAATGATATCTAATTTTTTTAGAAAAAAGTTTAATTTTAAATAAATTTTTGAATTGGTTAATTAATTAATAAATTTAAAATTTAATTTTATATTTTAAGGGATAAGCTTTAAATTATATTTTTATAATAATAGTAATAATAATTGAAATTTTTAAAATTTATATTTTTTATAAATTATAGTTTTTTATAAATAATTTCATTTAATTAAAATTTTATGTTAATTTAAATTTTTATAAAAGAATATTTTTTAATAAAATAAAAATAGATATAATGATAAAATTAGTATATAATTTATAAATAAAATAAAAAATTATTTAAATTAATAAAAAGGAATTCGGCAAAAATTTATATTCACTTGTTTATCAAAAACATGTCTTTTTGTTAATAATTTAAAGTCTAATCTGCCCACTGAATTATTTTAAAGGGCTGCAGTATATTGACTGTACAAAGGTAGCATAGTCATTAGTCTTTTAATTGAAGACTTGTATGAATGATTTGATGAAATATAAACTGTCTCTTTATTAAAAATAGAATTTAATTTTTTAGTTAAAAAGCTAAAATAAATTTAAAAGACGAGAAGACCCTATAGAGTTTTATATTCCAAATAATATTAATTTTATATAAAATTTTTATTTAATATTTTTTTGAATATTTTGTTGGGGTGATAGAAAAATTTAATAAACTTTTTTTTAAAAATTTACATTAATATATGAAATTTTGATCCATAATTTATGATTAAAAGATTAAATTACCTTAGGGATAACAGCGTAATTTTTTTTTTTAGTTCTTATAAGAAAAAAAGTTTGCGACCTCGATGTTGGATTAAGATAAAATTTAAATGCAAAAGTTTAAAATTTTGATCTGTTCGATCATTAAAATCTTACATGATCTGAGTTCAAACCGGTGTGAGCCAGGTTGGTTTCTATCTTTAAATAAAATTAATAATTTAGTACGAAAGGATCAGTTATTAAAAATAATTTTTAAAAATAGAATATTATTAATTTTTTTGCTATTTTGGCAGAAAAATGTAATGGTTTTAGAAATCATAAATATATAAATATTTATATAAGTAGTAGTGATAATAATTGAAAAATTTAATATTATTTTAGGTTTATTAATTTTATTTATTGGGGTTTTAGTAGGGGTTGCTTTTTTAACATTATTAGAGCGTAAGGTCTTAGGTTATATTCAAATTCGAAAAGGTCCCAATAAAATTGGATTTATAGGGATTTTACAGCCTTTTTCTGATGGTATTAAATTATTTAGAAAGGAGCAAACATATTTAAATTATTCAAATTATTTATATTATTATTATTCACCTGTAATTGGTTTTTTTTTATCTTTAATTATTTGAATATTGATTCCTTATTATTTTAATGTTATCATGTTTAATTTAGGGGTTTTATTTTTTTTTTGTTGTACAAGTGTAGGAGTTTATATTTTATTGATGGCTGGTTGATCTTCTAATTCTAATTATTCAATATTAGGGGGTTTACGGGCAGTTGCTCAAACTATTTCTTATGAAGTTAGATTAGCATTAATTTTTGGGTCTTCTTTAATTTTAATCATAGATTTTAATATATTAAGTTTGGAAATTTTTCAGGAAAATATTTGGTTTTTATTTTTAATATTTCCTTTATCTTTGTGTATATTTTCATCAATATTAGCAGAAACTAATCGAACTCCATTTGATTTTGCTGAAGGGGAAAGAGAATTAGTTTCAGGGTTTAATGTTGAGTATAGAAGAGGGGGATTTGCTTTAATTTTTTTAGCGGAATATTCAAGAATTTTATTTATAAGAATAATATTTGTTTTACTTTATATAGGAGGTTATAGATTAAATTTGGGATTTTATTTAAAATTAAGATTTATTTCATTTTTATTTATTTGAGTTCGTGGGACATTACCACGTTACCGATATGATAAATTAATATATTTATGTTGAAAGGTTTATTTACCTATTTCTTTAAACATAATGATTTTCTATTTAGGGTTAAAAATATTTATTATTTAATAAATATTTTTAGTATAAATTAATAGAATTATAATTCTTTCTTAAGTTTTCAAAACAAATGCTTTTACAAGCTCATTAATTAATTATAAAAAATTATTTTGTCTCATATTTTATTTATAATTGGATTAATAATATAATAAGAAAAATAAATAACTGTTAAAATTTGTCCTGTTAAAATGTAAGGTGTTTCTACAGGACGAGCTCCAATTCATGTTAATAAAATAATAGTAGTAATTATAGATCAAAAAATTATTTGATTAAAAGGGTAAAATTGAATTCCTTGAATTTTTTTATTAAAAGTAAATGGAAGAATAGCGATAATTAAAATTGATATTAAAAGAGCAATTACACCTCCAAGTTTATTAGGGATAGATCGTAAAATTGCATAAGCAAATAAAAAATATCATTCTGGTTGAATATGAACAGGGGTTACTAAAGGATTAGCTGGAATAAAATTATCTGGGTCTCCTAATATATAAGGATTTGTTAATGTTAATAAAATTAGAATAGATATTATAATAATAAATCCTATTAAATCCTTATAAGTAAAATAGGGGTGGAAAGGGATTTTATCTAAATTTCTATTTGTCCCTAATGGGTTATTTGATCCTGTTTGATGTAAAAATAATAAATGAATTATTGTTATTGCTAAAATAATAAATGGTATAAGAAAATGGAAAGTATAAAATCGGGTTAAAGTTGGATTATCAACAGCAAATCCCCCTCAAATTCAATTTAAAAGTGTAGTTCCTAAATATGGGATTGCTGATAAAAGATTTGTGATTACTGTAGCACCTCAAAAAGATATTTGCCCTCATGGTAGTACATACCCTATAAATGCTGTTATTATTAATAAAAATAAAATAATAATTCCAATTATTCATGTGTAAAAAAAATTAAATGATTCATAGTAAATTCCTCGGCCAATGTGAATATAAATGCAAATAAAAAAAAATGATGCTCCATTTGCATGTAAAGTTCGAATTAGTCAACCATAATTAACATTTCGACAAATGTAGTTTACTCTGTAAAAAGCTATTTCAACATTTGCATAATAATATATTGTTAAAAAAAGTCCTGTTAAAATTTGGGTGATTAAGCATAATGCTAATAATGAACCAAAATTTCATCAAATTGAAATATTAGAAGGTGAAGGTAAGTCAATTAATGAATTATTTATAATTTTAAATAATGGGTGAGTTTTTCGTAAAGGAAAAAATTTTTTTGACATTAGTTAAAAGATCGTAATGGCCCAAAAAAAATGTCAGTAATTTTAATAATTGCAATTAGAGTAATAAATAAATAAATAATAATTATTATGATTATTAAAAAAGTTTGAGAATTATATAATTTTGATAATTTGATTTTATTTTCATTAAAAAATAAAAAGTAATTAGTTATTTCATTTATTTCATTATTAATAAAATTGTCAATAAAGTTAAAATAGTTTTTTATTTTTAAAATTGATAAAATTATTATTATATTTATTATCAATAAAAAAAATAATTTTATTTTAAATGAAAAGTTTATTATTTCATTTGATGCAATTCTTGACACATAAATAAATAAAACTAATAATCCCCCAAGAAAAACTAGGAAGAGAATATAAGAAAATCAATAAGTGTTAATATATACCCCTAAAATTAATGATAAAATTAAGGTTTGGGTAATAATTATTAATCCTATTCTTAATGGATGTTTAGAAAATAGTATAACAAAGGAAATAAAGATTATTATTGTTAAAAAAAAAAATAAAATATCAAAGAATAGTTTAATAAAAATAATAATTTTGGAGATTATTGATGAGAGTAAATTCTTTTCTTTGAAGTTTTTAAATTTTATATTATTTTTGGTTTACAAGACCAATGTTTTTTATTAAACTATAAAAACACAAATGATAAAATTAGTTATTTTTATTATATTTTTTTTTGGTAATATAATTTTTGTTAGAAAACATAAACATTTATTAATTGTTTTATTAAGTTTAGAGTTTATTGTTTTAAGAATTTATTTTTTAATAATATATTATTTTTTGATAATAAATTATGATATATATATATTAATAGTTTTTTTGGTATTTTCAGTTTGTGAGGGGGCTTTAGGGTTATCAATTTTAGTTTCTATAATTCGTACTTTTGGAAATGATTATTTTCAAAGTTATAATTTATTATGATAAAATTTTTATTATATTTAGGTTTTATAATACCTTTATGTTTTTTAAAAAATATATTTTGATTGGTTCAAATAATATTATTTTTTTTTATATTTTTATTTATAGTTATTAGTATAAATTTAATGAATTTTTGTAATTTAAGTTATATATTGGGTTGTGATATAATTTCATTTGGTTTAATTTTATTGAGAATTTGAATTTGTTCATTGATAATTATAGCAAGAGAAAATTTATTTAAAGGTAAATATTATACAAATTTATTTTTATTAAATATTTTATTTTTAATAATTATATTGTATATAACTTTTAGTTCTTTAAATATTTTAATATTTTATTTATTTTTTGAAGGAAGATTAATTCCTACTTTGGCTTTAATTTTAGGTTGAGGTTATCAACCTGAACGAGTTCAAGCAGGTTTATATTTATTATTTTATACTTTATTTGTTTCTTTACCTTTATTAATAGGTTTATTTTTTATTTTTAAGGATATAAATTCAATAATTATATATATATATAAATTTTATTATAATACTTCTTTTATTTTATATTTTTCAATAATTTTAGCTTTTTTTGTTAAAATACCAATATATTTTGTTCATTTATGACTCCCTAAAGCTCATGTAGAAGCTCCTATTTCTGGCTCTATAATTTTAGCAGGAGTTATATTAAAGTTAGGGGGTTATGGTTTATTACGAGTAATAATTATTTTTCAAGAAATTAATTTAAAAATTGGCTGAATTTGAATTATTATTAGATTGTTAGGGGGCGTATTTGTTAGTTTAAAGTGTTTTTGTCAAGTTGATATAAAATCTTTAATTGCTTATTCATCAGTTGCCCATATAGGGTTGGTGATTGGGGGTATTATAACTTTAAATTACTGAGGAATTTATGGGTCTTATATTTTAATAATTGGTCATGGTTTATGTTCATCTGGAATATTTTGTCTTTCTAATATTAATTATGAACGTTTAGGGACTCGGAGTTTATTTATAAATAAGGGTATAATGAATTTTATACCTTCTTTAAGATTGTGATGATTTTTATTTATAATTGGGAATATAGCAGCGCCTCCTACAATAAATTTTTTTGGCGAATTAAAGTTGATTAATAGATTAGTAAGTTGATCTTGATTAACAATAATTATATTAATAATAATTTCTTTTTTTAGAGCAGGTTATAGTTTATATTTATTTTCTTATTCTCAGCATGGTAGTTTTAATTTAGGTTTATATAGATTTTATTCTGGAGTTTCTCGAGAATATTTATTATTATTTTTACATTGATTTCCTTTAAATATTTTTATTTTTAAATTTGACTTTAGAATTTGAATTTAACTTAAATAATTTAAAAAAAAATATTGATTTGTGGAGTCAAATATATGGATTTCCATTTTAAGTTATTAAAAATAATAATTCTATTTGTTTTATTAGATTTTTTTTTTTATTTTTATTTATATTATTAAATATAATATTTATATTATATTTTTTGATGGGGGATATTGTTATTTTTCTAGAATGAGAAATTTTGTCTTTTAATTCTATAAATATTGTTTTTTCTTTATTATTAGATTGAATATCTTTATTATTTATAATATTTGTTTCTTTAATTTCATCTTCTGTAATTTTTTATAGAAAAAGTTATATGAAATCTGAACTTAATTTAAATCGATTTATTATTTTAGTTTTAATATTTGTTTTATCAATAATGTTATTAATTTTAAGACCAAATATTATTAGAATTTTTTTAGGGTGAGATGGATTAGGATTAGTTTCTTATGGGTTAGTAATTTTTTATCAAAATATAAAATCTTATAATGCCGGGATATTAACTGTTATATCAAATCGTATTGGGGATGTTATACTATTAATAGTAATTGCTTGAATAGTTAATTTTGGAAGTTGAAATTTTATTTTTTATTTAGAATTAATAAAAATAGATTTTTGTTCAAGAGTGATTAGATTTTTAATTATTTTAGGTGCTATAACTAAAAGTGCCCAAATTCCATTTAGAGCTTGACTTCCAGCTGCTATAGCAGCTCCTACGCCAGTTTCAGCTTTAGTACATTCCTCTACTTTAGTTACAGCAGGGGTTTATTTATTAATTCGGTTTAATGCTTTATTAGTTGATAGAGAATTTTTAAAAATATTATTGTTGATTTCAGGTTTAACAATACTAATAGCTGGAATTTCTGCTGTTTATGAGTTTGATTTAAAAAAAATTATTGCTTTATCAACTTTAAGACAATTAGGTTTAATAATAAGAATTTTAAGAATAGGATTTAGTGATTTAGCATTTTTTCATCTTTTAACTCATGCTATATTTAAGGCTTTATTATTTATGTGTGCTGGTATAATTATTCATATAATAAATGATAATCAAGATATTCGTTATATGGGAGGTTTAAGATTTTATATTCCCATGACTTCTCTTTGTTTCAATATTTCTAATTTGTCTTTATGTGGGATTCCATTTTTATCTGGGTTTTATTCAAAAGATCTAATTTTAGAAATAGTAAGAATAAGTAATTTTAATTTTATTATTTTTTTTTTATATTATTTTTCTACTGGGTTAACTGTATTTTATTCAATTCGTTTATCTTTATATTTAATAGTAAATGAATTTAATTTATTTAGAGTGTATAATTTATATGACGAAGATTATATAATATTGAAAAGAATAATTTTATTATTATTTATAAGAGTAGTTTCAGGGAGTTTTCTGAGTTGATTTATCTTTAATTATCCTTATATAATTTTTTTACCTACTAATTTAAAAATTATAGTGATTTATGTTAGAATTTTTGGGTTTATTATAGGGGTATTAATTAGAAATATAAATTTATATTCTTTAAATAAATTTTTAAAATTTTTTAATTTAAGAAATTTTTTAGGGGGGATATGGTTTATACCTAATTTATTTACTTATGGGGTTAATTATTCTGTTTTAAAGTTAGGTAATAAGTTATTAAAAAATGTTGATTTTGGTTGAAGTGAATTATATAGAGGGCAAGGTTTACATAATGTTTTAAAAAATTATTCTATTATTTTTAATATATTTTTAATAAATAATTTTAAAATCTATTTATATAGATTTGTTTTATGAATAATATTTATAACTATATTTATATTAAAATGATTTTAGTTACTTAAATAGCTTAATTAAGAGCATAATATTGAAGATATTAAGGTGATAATTTATCTTTAGGTAATTTATAAAAATTAAAATTTTATTTTTACATTGAAAATGTAAAGTTTTTATTAAACTATATAAATGAAGAAATATTAATGGTAATTAACCACTAAGATTAAGTTAGCAGCTTAATAAAAAATATTTCTTTAATTGGAATTTTTATTCAATAATATCATTAACAGTGATATACCTCTTTTTGGTTTCAATTAATAATTTAAATAAGGAGTATTTTACTCTATCTTTTAAGTCGAAATTAAATGCATGGGAATTGCTTCTTATTTAAGAAAAATTAATTTATAATATTTTTTGAATGCAAATCAAATGTTTTTTTTAAACTATTTTCCTAATAGGTTCAATTTAATATTTTTTGATTCCACTCATGATAAAGACCTAGTAATAATATAATTAAAAAAAAAATTCTTGTTTTAAATCAAATAAATATATTTGTTATATAAAAAGATGGGATAATTGGGAAAATTAAAGCAATTTCAACATCAAAAATTAAAAAAATTACAGTAATTAAAAAGAAATGCAAAGAAAATGGAATTCGAGGTAAACATTTTGGGTCAAATCCACATTCAAATGGGGAGCATTTTTCTCGATCTAGGTTTGTTTTTTTTGATAAAATTGACGAAATTAAAATAAATACATTAGAAATTAAAAAAAAAATAGTTGATATAAAAAATATAATTTTAATTATTTATATTAAAAATTTTAAACTTTTTGATTGGAAGTCAAATATACTAAATATATTATATAAATTAATTAATTACCTCATCAGTAAATAGAAATATATAAAAACAATCATACTACATCTACAAAGTGTCAATATCATGCTGCTGCTTCAAATCCAAAATGGTGTGAACTTGAAAAGTGTTTATTTGTCAGGCGAATTAGGCATGTAAGAATAAAAATTGTTCCAATAATTACATGTAATCCGTGAAACCCTGTTGCTACAAAAAATGTTGATCCATATACTCTATCAGAAATACAAAATGGAGCTTCATAATATTCATATATTTGAAGTAAGGAAAAATAAAATCCTAAAGTAACAGTAATAATTAAACTTTGGTAAGTTTGGGAAAAATTATTGCTTATTAAGGCATGATGAGCTCATGTAACTGTTAATCCTGATGTAATTAAAATAATTGTATTTAATAATGGAATTTGGAATGGGTTGAATGGGGTGATGTTTATTGGGGGTCACATAGTTCCTAATTCAATATTAGGGGCTAAACTACTATGAAAAAAAGCTCAAAAAAATGAAATAAAAAAAAAAATTTCTGAAATAATAAATAGAATTATTCCTCATCGTAATCCTTTAGATACAAGAATTGTATGTTTACCTTGGAAAGTTCCTTCTCGACATACATCTCGTCATCATTGAAATATTGTTAATAAAATAATAATATATCCTAGAATTAATAAATCTATTTTAAAGTTGTGGAATCATTTAACTATACCAGTTACTAATGTTATTGTTCCGATTGCGCCAGTTAAAGGTCATGGTCTGTAATCTACTAAATGATAAGGGTGGTTATATGTATTTTTTGTCATTTAATTAGTTTCTCTAGAATAAAGAGTTCTTAAAATTGTAATAACATAGGATTGAATTACAGCTACAGCTCTTTCTAAAATTAATAATAAAATTTGTACAATAATTAAAAATAATAAAAAATAATTTCTTATTGAATTTCCTGTTCTTCTTAATAAAGTTAATAATAAATGACCAGCAATTATATTAGCTGTTAAACGAATAGCTAAAGTTCCAGGTCGAATAATATTTCTAATTGTTTCAATTAAAACTATAAATGGTATTAAAATTCTAGGTGTTCCTTGTGGAATTATATGAATAAATATATGTTTTGAGTTATTAATTCATCCAAATAATATAAATGTTAATCATAAGGATAGAGATAAGGTTAAGGAGATAGTTAAATGACTAGTTCTTGTGAAAATATAAGGAAAAAGTCCTAAAAAATTATTAAATAAAATAAAAGAAAATAAAGAAATGAAAATTAAAGTTGATCCTTTATTTTTTTTAAAATTAAGTAAAATTTTAAATTCATTATGAAGTTTAGTAATAATAAATTTTCATAAAAAAAAATGACGATTAGGAATTAATCAGAAAGAAAATGGGATAAATATTAATCCAATAAAAGTTCTTATTCAATTTAATGGTAAATTAAAAATATTAGTTGATGGGTCAAAAATAGAAAATAAGTTATTTATCATTTTCAATATAAGTATTTTTTATTTAGGTTAGTTTTTATTTTATATTTAAAATTAAAATTATAATTAATATAATAGTTTATAATATTAAATAATAAAAAAATAAATAAAAAAAAAAAAAAAAATAAAATTCAATTAATTGGTATTATTTGAGGGATAAAAGAATATTACTAATGTAATAATTTAAGTTTGACATACAAATGTTATAAATTAACTAATTCTTTCATTAGAAGTAATTGCTAATTTACTATAAAGTGGTTTAAGAGACCAATACTTGCTTTCAGTCATCTAATGATGAATAATTATTAATTCAGTTAATGAAGTTATTTATTGAAATTCTTTCAATTACAATAGGTATAAATCTATGATTTGCTCCACAAATTTCTGAACATTGACCAAAAAAAATTCCAGGGCGGTTAATAAAGAAATTAGTTTGATTTAAACGACCTGGGTTGGCATCAACTTTTACTCCTAGAGAAGGGATAGTTCAAGAGTGAATTACATCTGTTGCTGTTACTAAAATTCGAATTTGGTTGTTTATTGGGAGAATAATTCGATTATCGACATCCAATAATCGGAAATTATTTGAGTTGTTTATTTCATTAATTATATAGGAATCAAATTCAATATTTTTAAAATCAGAATATTCATAACTTCAGTATCATTGATGACCAATAGATTTTAAAGTAATTAAAGGATTATTTAATTCATCTAGTAAGTATAACAGTCGAAGAGATGGTAATGCAATAAAGATTAAAGTAATAGCAGGTAAAATAGTTCAAATAAGTTCAATTATTTGTCCTTCTAATAAAAATCGATTAATAAATTTATTAAAAAATAAATTTGTTATTAAATATATTACTAAAATAGTAATTATTAATAAAATAACTAAAGTATGATCATGAAAAAAAATTATTTGTTCTATAAGAGGGGAAGCTCCATTTTGTAAATTAAAATTTGATCAAGTTGCCATTTCTAAAAAAAGGAAAACCTTTATAAATGGGGTTTAAATCCATTACATATTATCTGCCATATTAGAAGTTACTTATAATTGGTAATTCATTATAAGAATGTTCTGCTGGCGGAAGATTTTGGTATCATTCAATTGAAGAAGGTATATTTAATGAAAAAATAATTATTCGTGGATTGATTATTGATTCTCAAATAATTATTATTATTATAATTGTTGCAATTAAAGAAATATAAGATCCTAATGATGAGACAATATTTCAAGATAAATAATTATCTGGATAGTCTGAGTATCGTCGAGGTATTCCTGCTAATCCTAAGAAATGTTGAGGGAAAAAAGTTAAATTAACTCCAATAAATATTACAATAAATTGAATTTTTAAATAATAATTATTTAATCTTAATCCAGTAAAAAGTGGGTATCAATGGATAAATCCTCCTAAAATAGCAAATACAGCTCCTATAGATAAAACATAGTGAAAATGTGCTACAACATAATAAGTATCATGAAGGATAATATCAATAGAAGAATTGGCTAAAATTACCCCAGTTAAACCTCCAACAGTAAATAAGAAAACAAATCCTAATCTTCATAATATTGAAGGTCTATAATTAATTTGAGTTCCATAAAGAGTTGCTAATCAACTAAAAATTTTAATTCCTGTTGGTACAGCAATAATTATTGTGGCAGATGTAAAATATGCTCGAGTATCAATATCTATACCAACTGTAAATATATGGTGAGCTCAAACAATAAATCCTAAAAGACCGATTGCTATTATGGCATAGATTATTCCTAAAGACCCAAAAGTTTCTTTTTTTCCTCTTTCTTGTGAAATAATATGAGAAATTATTCCAAATCCGGGTAAAATTAAAATATAAACTTCTGGGTGCCCAAAAAATCAAAATAAATGTTGATAGAGAATTGGGTCACCCCCTCCAGCTGGATCAAAAAATGAAGTATTTAAATTTCGGTCTGTTAAAAGTATTGTAATTGCTCCCGCAAGAACTGGTAATGATAACAATAAAAGTAAAGCTGTAATTCCTACAGCCCAAACAAATAAAGGTATTTGATCAAAAGATATATTTCTAATACGTATATTAATAATAGTTGTAATAAAATTAATTGCTCCTAAAATTGAAGAAATTCCAGCTAAATGGAGAGAAAAAATAGCTAAATCTACTGAAGAGCCTCTATGAGCAATATTAGAAGAAAGTGGGGGGTACACTGTTCATCCTGTTCCTGCTCCGTTTTCTACGATTCTTCTTGAAATTAATAAAGTTAATGAAGGGGGTAGTAATCAAAATCTTATATTATTTATTCGTGGGAAGGCTATATCAGGGGCTCCTAATATTAAAGGTACTAATCAATTTCCAAATCCTCCAATTATAATAGGTATTACTATAAAAAAAATTATAATAAAAGCATGAGCTGTTACAATAGTATTATAAATTTGATCGTCCCCAATTAAAAATCCTGGATTTCCTAATTCAGTTCGAATAAGTAAACTTAAAGATGTTCCTACTATCCCTGATCAAATTCCAAAAATAAAATATAAAGTTCCAATATCTTTATGATTAGTTGAATAAAGTCATTTTCGCTTTTAATAAAATGGCTGAGGCATAAGCGATAAATTGTAAATTTATTAACGAGAAATTTCTCTTTTATTAAGTCTTATATTCAATTATGATATAAAATTGCAAATTTTAAGGTGTATAAATTTCTAAGGCTTAAAGAATTTCTTTATAAATAATTTTGAAGATTATTAGTTTATTTTAACTTAAAACCTTAAAAAAATATTAAATTATTTATAATTAATCCTGTTATAGAAATTAAAGAAAAAAAATTGATAATAGAGAAAAAATTATTTTTAATTTTAATTTTAAATCATTTTAATTTAAAAAAATTTAATAAAAAAGAAAGGTAAATCATACGAATATAAAAAAATAATATAATTAATCTAGATATAATAAAAATAAAAGATAATATATATATATATTTCTGTTTATTAAAAAATTAATAATAATTCATTTTGGGAAGAATCCTAAAAATGGAGGTAAACCTCCTAAAGAAAAAAAATTAATTATTAAAGATATTTTAATAATTGTTATTAAATTAAAATTTAAAATTTGGTTAATATAAAAAATATTTAATATTGAAAATAAAAAGCATAAAATTAAATTTAAAAATGAATATAATAAAAAATACATTAATCATATATTTTCTCTAATTATTATACTAGCCATTAATCATCCTAAATTATTAATAGAAGAGAAAGCTATTAATTTTCGAATAGAAGTTTGATTAAATCCTCTAATAGCACCAATTATAGCATTTAGTATTATAATTAATATAATAAAATTATTATTTATATAATAAGAGAGAAGAATTATGGGGGAGATTTTTTGTCAAGTTATCAGAATAAAACAATTTATTCATGAAAGTCCTTCTATAATATTTGGGAATCAAAAATAAAATGGGGCGGATCCTATTTTTATCAATAAAGAGGAATTAATTATAATTGAAAGAAAATTATTTATTTCAAAATTTTTAAATAAAATTATTTTCAAAATAATAGAAAATAAAAAATTAATTGAGGCAATTGATTGTGTTAAAAAATATTTTAATGCTGCTTCTGTGTTAAGTAAATTTTTTGTGTTTGAAATTAGGGGGATAAATCTTAATAAATTAATTTCTAGTCCTATTCAACATCCTAATCATGAATTGGATGAAATAGAAATTAAAGTTCTAAAAAATAAAATAAAAAAAAAAAATATTTTATTAGAATTTGTGTAAAAATAAATTTAAAATAAAAAATTTTAAAGAAATTTAAGTTCTATTTTTTGAAATATATTTTAGTGTAAGATGCACAATAATTTTTGATATTATTAGATTTAGTTTAATTCTAAAAAATATAATAAAGGTAAAAAATTACATAATTTATCCTATCAGAATAATCCTTTTATCAGGCACTTTATTTAAGAAAAAGAATATCTTTATATTTGAGGTATGAGCCCAATAGCTTAATTTAGCTTATTCTTAATTTTTTTTTTTATAAATAAAATTATTGGGAAAGGTTTAAAATTAAATATATAGAAAATTACTTGCTTATTTTTACGCACATGTATACACATAATATTTATATATATATATATATAACATATTAAATTTTTAATTAATTATAAATATAATAATTTATAAAAAATTTAAATTATTATTTAATTATTTATATATATATAAATTTTAATAAATAAAAACATTAATAATTTTTTTTTATTTATTTTTATTATTCTCTGTTTATTAATGATTTTGTATTTATAAAAATATTCTTAAAAAAGAATAAAAGAATTATATAAAATTTAATATAAATGTAAATATTTAATATAAAAAAAAAAAAAAAAAAATCTATGTAGCAAAAATAAAAAATAGATAAAAATTTATGATTTAAACAATTTATTTTAAGTTTAATTTACATATAAATTTTAGTGTAAATTTTATTAAATTTAAATAATTTAATAATAAATTTCATAGTAATTAAAATTAAAAATTTAAGAAATTAAGATTTAGTAATACTTTAATTAAATAACAAATTTTGTGCCAGCAGTTGCGGTTATACAAAAATTTAAATAAATTTTATTAGTAAAAATAAATAATATTAAAAATAAATTAGAAATAAAATTATTAAGTGAAATTTTAATTTTAATTAAATTTATTTAAGATTTATGAATTAAAAAATTTTATAAAAAACTAGGATTAGATACCCTATTATAAAAAATTAAAATAAATTACTAAAATAGTATGTAATTATTTATTGAAACTTAAATAATTTGGCGGTATTTTAGTTCATTTAGAGGAATCTGTCTAGTAATTGATAATCCACGAATAATCATATTTAATTTATAATTTTATATATCGTTGTTAAAAAAATATTTTTTGATAAAAATAATATTTAAAAATTTTTATAGAAAATTAATTCAGATCAAGATGTAGATAATAATTAAAATGTAGGATGGATTACAATGTAATTATATAAATGAATAATAATTTTGAAATAGTTATTTGAAAGTGGATTTAAATGTAATTTTAAATAATTTTTTAAAATGATTAATAATTGGAATATGTACATATTGCCCGTCACTTTCATTTAAAAATTGGAATAAGTCGTAACAAAGTAGGGGTACTGGAAAGTGTTCCTAGAAAGACAAATTAGAGCTTGTTTTAAGTATTTCATTTACATTGAAAAGAAATTATAACTATAATTAGTTTGAGGGGGTAAATTTAATAATTAATAAATATGAAAAAAAATTTTAATATAATATATTTAATGGGGGTTAAAGTATTTTTATAGAAAAAATTTAAAAATTTATAGTGGAATAGTATTGTAAAAGAAAATTTAAAATATTGAAATAAAAATTTATTTAAAAGTAAATTTTATTTATTGTATCTTGTGTATCAGAGTTTTTTAATTAAAAGAAATTAGTTAAATTTATTTCGAAATTTAAAGAGTTAATTAATTAAAAAAGTTAATGTTGCATAATTATTTTTAATAGTTAATTAGAAATGAAAAGTTAATCGTTTTGAATGATATCTAATTTTTTTAGAAAAAAGTTTAATTTTAAATAAATTTTTGAATTGGTTAATTAATTAATAAATTTAAAATTTAATTTTATATTTTAAGGGATAAGCTTTAAATTATATTTTTATAATAATAGTAATAATAATTGAAATTTTTAAAATTTATATTTTTTATAAATTATAGTTTTTTATAAATAATTTCATTTAATTAAAATTTTATGTTAATTTAAATTTTTATAAAAGAATATTTTTTAATAAAATAAAAATAGATATAATGATAAAATTAGTATATAATTTATAAATAAAATAAAAAATTATTTAAATTAATAAAAAGGAATTCGGCAAAAATTTATATTCACTTGTTTATCAAAAACATGTCTTTTTGTTAATAATTTAAAGTCTAATCTGCCCACTGAATTATTTTAAAGGGCTGCAGTATATTGACTGTACAAAGGTAGCATAGTCATTAGTCTTTTAATTGAAGACTTGTATGAATGATTTGATGAAATATAAACTGTCTCTTTATTAAAAATAGAATTTAATTTTTTAGTTAAAAAGCTAAAATAAATTTAAAAGACGAGAAGACCCTATAGAGTTTTATATTCCAAATAATATTAATTTTATATAAAATTTTTATTTAATATTTTTTTGAATATTTTGTTGGGGTGATAGAAAAATTTAATAAACTTTTTTTTAAAAATTTACATTAATATATGAAATTTTGATCCATAATTTATGATTAAAAGATTAAATTACCTTAGGGATAACAGCGTAATTTTTTTTTTTAGTTCTTATAAGAAAAAAAGTTTGCGACCTCGATGTTGGATTAAGATAAAATTTAAATGCAAAAGTTTAAAATTTTGATCTGTTCGATCATTAAAATCTTACATGATCTGAGTTCAAACCGGTGTGAGCCAGGTTGGTTTCTATCTTTAAATAAAATTAATAATTTAGTACGAAAGGATCAGTTATTAAAAATAATTTTTAAAAATAGAATATTATTAATTTTTTTGCTATTTTGGCAGAAAAATGTAATGGTTTTAGAAATCATAAATATATAAATATTTATATAAGTAGTAGTGATAATAATTGAAAAATTTAATATTATTTTAGGTTTATTAATTTTATTTATTGGGGTTTTAGTAGGGGTTGCTTTTTTAACATTATTAGAGCGTAAGGTCTTAGGTTATATTCAAATTCGAAAAGGTCCCAATAAAATTGGATTTATAGGGATTTTACAGCCTTTTTCTGATGGTATTAAATTATTTAGAAAGGAGCAAACATATTTAAATTATTCAAATTATTTATATTATTATTATTCACCTGTAATTGGTTTTTTTTTATCTTTAATTATTTGAATATTGATTCCTTATTATTTTAATGTTATCATGTTTAATTTAGGGGTTTTATTTTTTTTTTGTTGTACAAGTGTAGGAGTTTATATTTTATTGATGGCTGGTTGATCTTCTAATTCTAATTATTCAATATTAGGGGGTTTACGGGCAGTTGCTCAAACTATTTCTTATGAAGTTAGATTAGCATTAATTTTTGGGTCTTCTTTAATTTTAATCATAGATTTTAATATATTAAGTTTGGAAATTTTTCAGGAAAATATTTGGTTTTTATTTTTAATATTTCCTTTATCTTTGTGTATATTTTCATCAATATTAGCAGAAACTAATCGAACTCCATTTGATTTTGCTGAAGGGGAAAGAGAATTAGTTTCAGGGTTTAATGTTGAGTATAGAAGAGGGGGATTTGCTTTAATTTTTTTAGCGGAATATTCAAGAATTTTATTTATAAGAATAATATTTGTTTTACTTTATATAGGAGGTTATAGATTAAATTTGGGATTTTATTTAAAATTAAGATTTATTTCATTTTTATTTATTTGAGTTCGTGGGACATTACCACGTTACCGATATGATAAATTAATATATTTATGTTGAAAGGTTTATTTACCTATTTCTTTAAACATAATGATTTTCTATTTAGGGTTAAAAATATTTATTATTTAATAAATATTTTTAGTATAAATTAATAGAATTATAATTCTTTCTTAAGTTTTCAAAACAAATGCTTTTACAAGCTCATTAATTAATTATAAAAAATTATTTTGTCTCATATTTTATTTATAATTGGATTAATAATATAATAAGAAAAATAAATAACTGTTAAAATTTGTCCTGTTAAAATGTAAGGTGTTTCTACAGGACGAGCTCCAATTCATGTTAATAAAATAATAGTAGTAATTATAGATCAAAAAATTATTTGATTAAAAGGGTAAAATTGAATTCCTTGAATTTTTTTATTAAAAGTAAATGGAAGAATAGCGATAATTAAAATTGATATTAAAAGAGCAATTACACCTCCAAGTTTATTAGGGATAGATCGTAAAATTGCATAAGCAAATAAAAAATATCATTCTGGTTGAATATGAACAGGGGTTACTAAAGGATTAGCTGGAATAAAATTATCTGGGTCTCCTAATATATAAGGATTTGTTAATGTTAATAAAATTAGAATAGATATTATAATAATAAATCCTATTAAATCCTTATAAGTAAAATAGGGGTGGAAAGGGATTTTATCTAAATTTCTATTTGTCCCTAATGGGTTATTTGATCCTGTTTGATGTAAAAATAATAAATGAATTATTGTTATTGCTAAAATAATAAATGGTATAAGAAAATGGAAAGTATAAAATCGGGTTAAAGTTGGATTATCAACAGCAAATCCCCCTCAAATTCAATTTAAAAGTGTAGTTCCTAAATATGGGATTGCTGATAAAAGATTTGTGATTACTGTAGCACCTCAAAAAGATATTTGCCCTCATGGTAGTACATACCCTATAAATGCTGTTATTATTAATAAAAATAAAATAATAATTCCAATTATTCATGTGTAAAAAAAATTAAATGATTCATAGTAAATTCCTCGGCCAATGTGAATATAAATGCAAATAAAAAAAAATGATGCTCCATTTGCATGTAAAGTTCGAATTAGTCAACCATAATTAACATTTCGACAAATGTAGTTTACTCTGTAAAAAGCTATTTCAACATTTGCATAATAATATATTGTTAAAAAAAGTCCTGTTAAAATTTGGGTGATTAAGCATAATGCTAATAATGAACCAAAATTTCATCAAATTGAAATATTAGAAGGTGAAGGTAAGTCAATTAATGAATTATTTATAATTTTAAATAATGGGTGAGTTTTTCGTAAAGGAAAAAATTTTTTTGACATTAGTTAAAAGATCGTAATGGCCCAAAAAAAATGTCAGTAATTTTAATAATTGCAATTAGAGTAATAAATAAATAAATAATAATTATTATGATTATTAAAAAAGTTTGAGAATTATATAATTTTGATAATTTGATTTTATTTTCATTAAAAAATAAAAAGTAATTAGTTATTTCATTTATTTCATTATTAATAAAATTGTCAATAAAGTTAAAATAGTTTTTTATTTTTAAAATTGATAAAATTATTATTATATTTATTATCAATAAAAAAAATAATTTTATTTTAAATGAAAAGTTTATTATTTCATTTGATGCAATTCTTGACACATAAATAAATAAAACTAATAATCCCCCAAGAAAAACTAGGAAGAGAATATAAGAAAATCAATAAGTGTTAATATATACCCCTAAAATTAATGATAAAATTAAGGTTTGGGTAATAATTATTAATCCTATTCTTAATGGATGTTTAGAAAATAGTATAACAAAGGAAATAAAGATTATTATTGTTAAAAAAAAAAATAAAATATCAAAGAATAGTTTAATAAAAATAATAATTTTGGAGATTATTGATGAGAGTAAATTCTTTTCTTTGAAGTTTTTAAATTTTATATTATTTTTGGTTTACAAGACCAATGTTTTTTATTAAACTATAAAAACACAAATGATAAAATTAGTTATTTTTATTATATTTTTTTTTGGTAATATAATTTTTGTTAGAAAACATAAACATTTATTAATTGTTTTATTAAGTTTAGAGTTTATTGTTTTAAGAATTTATTTTTTAATAATATATTATTTTTTGATAATAAATTATGATATATATATATTAATAGTTTTTTTGGTATTTTCAGTTTGTGAGGGGGCTTTAGGGTTATCAATTTTAGTTTCTATAATTCGTACTTTTGGAAATGATTATTTTCAAAGTTATAATTTATTATGATAAAATTTTTATTATATTTAGGTTTTATAATACCTTTATGTTTTTTAAAAAATATATTTTGATTGGTTCAAATAATATTATTTTTTTTTATATTTTTATTTATAGTTATTAGTATAAATTTAATGAATTTTTGTAATTTAAGTTATATATTGGGTTGTGATATAATTTCATTTGGTTTAATTTTATTGAGAATTTGAATTTGTTCATTGATAATTATAGCAAGAGAAAATTTATTTAAAGGTAAATATTATACAAATTTATTTTTATTAAATATTTTATTTTTAATAATTATATTGTATATAACTTTTAGTTCTTTAAATATTTTAATATTTTATTTATTTTTTGAAGGAAGATTAATTCCTACTTTGGCTTTAATTTTAGGTTGAGGTTATCAACCTGAACGAGTTCAAGCAGGTTTATATTTATTATTTTATACTTTATTTGTTTCTTTACCTTTATTAATAGGTTTATTTTTTATTTTTAAGGATATAAATTCAATAATTATATATATATATAAATTTTATTATAATACTTCTTTTATTTTATATTTTTCAATAATTTTAGCTTTTTTTGTTAAAATACCAATATATTTTGTTCATTTATGACTCCCTAAAGCTCATGTAGAAGCTCCTATTTCTGGCTCTATAATTTTAGCAGGAGTTATATTAAAGTTAGGGGGTTATGGTTTATTACGAGTAATAATTATTTTTCAAGAAATTAATTTAAAAATTGGCTGAATTTGAATTATTATTAGATTGTTAGGGGGCGTATTTGTTAGTTTAAAGTGTTTTTGTCAAGTTGATATAAAATCTTTAATTGCTTATTCATCAGTTGCCCATATAGGGTTGGTGATTGGGGGTATTATAACTTTAAATTACTGAGGAATTTATGGGTCTTATATTTTAATAATTGGTCATGGTTTATGTTCATCTGGAATATTTTGTCTTTCTAATATTAATTATGAACGTTTAGGGACTCGGAGTTTATTTATAAATAAGGGTATAATGAATTTTATACCTTCTTTAAGATTGTGATGATTTTTATTTATAATTGGGAATATAGCAGCGCCTCCTACAATAAATTTTTTTGGCGAATTAAAGTTGATTAATAGATTAGTAAGTTGATCTTGATTAACAATAATTATATTAATAATAATTTCTTTTTTTAGAGCAGGTTATAGTTTATATTTATTTTCTTATTCTCAGCATGGTAGTTTTAATTTAGGTTTATATAGATTTTATTCTGGAGTTTCTCGAGAATATTTATTATTATTTTTACATTGATTTCCTTTAAATATTTTTATTTTTAAATTTGACTTTAGAATTTGAATTTAACTTAAATAATTTAAAAAAAAATATTGATTTGTGGAGTCAAATATATGGATTTCCATTTTAAGTTATTAAAAATAATAATTCTATTTGTTTTATTAGATTTTTTTTTTTATTTTTATTTATATTATTAAATATAATATTTATATTATATTTTTTGATGGGGGATATTGTTATTTTTCTAGAATGAGAAATTTTGTCTTTTAATTCTATAAATATTGTTTTTTCTTTATTATTAGATTGAATATCTTTATTATTTATAATATTTGTTTCTTTAATTTCATCTTCTGTAATTTTTTATAGAAAAAGTTATATGAAATCTGAACTTAATTTAAATCGATTTATTATTTTAGTTTTAATATTTGTTTTATCAATAATGTTATTAATTTTAAGACCAAATATTATTAGAATTTTTTTAGGGTGAGATGGATTAGGATTAGTTTCTTATGGGTTAGTAATTTTTTATCAAAATATAAAATCTTATAATGCCGGGATATTAACTGTTATATCAAATCGTATTGGGGATGTTATACTATTAATAGTAATTGCTTGAATAGTTAATTTTGGAAGTTGAAATTTTATTTTTTATTTAGAATTAATAAAAATAGATTTTTGTTCAAGAGTGATTAGATTTTTAATTATTTTAGGTGCTATAACTAAAAGTGCCCAAATTCCATTTAGAGCTTGACTTCCAGCTGCTATAGCAGCTCCTACGCCAGTTTCAGCTTTAGTACATTCCTCTACTTTAGTTACAGCAGGGGTTTATTTATTAATTCGGTTTAATGCTTTATTAGTTGATAGAGAATTTTTAAAAATATTATTGTTGATTTCAGGTTTAACAATACTAATAGCTGGAATTTCTGCTGTTTATGAGTTTGATTTAAAAAAAATTATTGCTTTATCAACTTTAAGACAATTAGGTTTAATAATAAGAATTTTAAGAATAGGATTTAGTGATTTAGCATTTTTTCATCTTTTAACTCATGCTATATTTAAGGCTTTATTATTTATGTGTGCTGGTATAATTATTCATATAATAAATGATAATCAAGATATTCGTTATATGGGAGGTTTAAGATTTTATATTCCCATGACTTCTCTTTGTTTCAATATTTCTAATTTGTCTTTATGTGGGATTCCATTTTTATCTGGGTTTTATTCAAAAGATCTAATTTTAGAAATAGTAAGAATAAGTAATTTTAATTTTATTATTTTTTTTTTATATTATTTTTCTACTGGGTTAACTGTATTTTATTCAATTCGTTTATCTTTATATTTAATAGTAAATGAATTTAATTTATTTAGAGTGTATAATTTATATGACGAAGATTATATAATATTGAAAAGAATAATTTTATTATTATTTATAAGAGTAGTTTCAGGGAGTTTTCTGAGTTGATTTATCTTTAATTATCCTTATATAATTTTTTTACCTACTAATTTAAAAATTATAGTGATTTATGTTAGAATTTTTGGGTTTATTATAGGGGTATTAATTAGAAATATAAATTTATATTCTTTAAATAAATTTTTAAAATTTTTTAATTTAAGAAATTTTTTAGGGGGGATATGGTTTATACCTAATTTATTTACTTATGGGGTTAATTATTCTGTTTTAAAGTTAGGTAATAAGTTATTAAAAAATGTTGATTTTGGTTGAAGTGAATTATATAGAGGGCAAGGTTTACATAATGTTTTAAAAAATTATTCTATTATTTTTAATATATTTTTAATAAATAATTTTAAAATCTATTTATATAGATTTGTTTTATGAATAATATTTATAACTATATTTATATTAAAATGATTTTAGTTACTTAAATAGCTTAATTAAGAGCATAATATTGAAGATATTAAGGTGATAATTTATCTTTAGGTAATTTATAAAAATTAAAATTTTATTTTTACATTGAAAATGTAAAGTTTTTATTAAACTATATAAATGAAGAAATATTAATGGTAATTAACCACTAAGATTAAGTTAGCAGCTTAATAAAAAATATTTCTTTAATTGGAATTTTTATTCAATAATATCATTAACAGTGATATACCTCTTTTTGGTTTCAATTAATAATTTAAATAAGGAGTATTTTACTCTATCTTTTAAGTCGAAATTAAATGCATGGGAATTGCTTCTTATTTAAGAAAAATTAATTTATAATATTTTTTGAATGCAAATCAAATGTTTTTTTTAAACTATTTTCCTAATAGGTTCAATTTAATATTTTTTGATTCCACTCATGATAAAGACCTAGTAATAATATAATTAAAAAAAAAATTCTTGTTTTAAATCAAATAAATATATTTGTTATATAAAAAGATGGGATAATTGGGAAAATTAAAGCAATTTCAACATCAAAAATTAAAAAAATTACAGTAATTAAAAAGAAATGCAAAGAAAATGGAATTCGAGGTAAACATTTTGGGTCAAATCCACATTCAAATGGGGAGCATTTTTCTCGATCTAGGTTTGTTTTTTTTGATAAAATTGACGAAATTAAAATAAATACATTAGAAATTAAAAAAAAAATAGTTGATATAAAAAATATAATTTTAATTATTTATATTAAAAATTTTAAACTTTTTGATTGGAAGTCAAATATACTAAATATATTATATAAATTAATTAATTACCTCATCAGTAAATAGAAATATATAAAAACAATCATACTACATCTACAAAGTGTCAATATCATGCTGCTGCTTCAAATCCAAAATGGTGTGAACTTGAAAAGTGTTTATTTGTCAGGCGAATTAGGCATGTAAGAATAAAAATTGTTCCAATAATTACATGTAATCCGTGAAACCCTGTTGCTACAAAAAATGTTGATCCATATACTCTATCAGAAATACAAAATGGAGCTTCATAATATTCATATATTTGAAGTAAGGAAAAATAAAATCCTAAAGTAACAGTAATAATTAAACTTTGGTAAGTTTGGGAAAAATTATTGCTTATTAAGGCATGATGAGCTCATGTAACTGTTAATCCTGATGTAATTAAAATAATTGTATTTAATAATGGAATTTGGAATGGGTTGAATGGGGTGATGTTTATTGGGGGTCACATAGTTCCTAATTCAATATTAGGGGCTAAACTACTATGAAAAAAAGCTCAAAAAAATGAAATAAAAAAAAAAATTTCTGAAATAATAAATAGAATTATTCCTCATCGTAATCCTTTAGATACAAGAATTGTATGTTTACCTTGGAAAGTTCCTTCTCGACATACATCTCGTCATCATTGAAATATTGTTAATAAAATAATAATATATCCTAGAATTAATAAATCTATTTTAAAGTTGTGGAATCATTTAACTATACCAGTTACTAATGTTATTGTTCCGATTGCGCCAGTTAAAGGTCATGGTCTGTAATCTACTAAATGATAAGGGTGGTTATATGTATTTTTTGTCATTTAATTAGTTTCTCTAGAATAAAGAGTTCTTAAAATTGTAATAACATAGGATTGAATTACAGCTACAGCTCTTTCTAAAATTAATAATAAAATTTGTACAATAATTAAAAATAATAAAAAATAATTTCTTATTGAATTTCCTGTTCTTCTTAATAAAGTTAATAATAAATGACCAGCAATTATATTAGCTGTTAAACGAATAGCTAAAGTTCCAGGTCGAATAATATTTCTAATTGTTTCAATTAAAACTATAAATGGTATTAAAATTCTAGGTGTTCCTTGTGGAATTATATGAATAAATATATGTTTTGAGTTATTAATTCATCCAAATAATATAAATGTTAATCATAAGGATAGAGATAAGGTTAAGGAGATAGTTAAATGACTAGTTCTTGTGAAAATATAAGGAAAAAGTCCTAAAAAATTATTAAATAAAATAAAAGAAAATAAAGAAATGAAAATTAAAGTTGATCCTTTATTTTTTTTAAAATTAAGTAAAATTTTAAATTCATTATGAAGTTTAGTAATAATAAATTTTCATAAAAAAAAATGACGATTAGGAATTAATCAGAAAGAAAATGGGATAAATATTAATCCAATAAAAGTTCTTATTCAATTTAATGGTAAATTAAAAATATTAGTTGATGGGTCAAAAATAGAAAATAAGTTATTTATCATTTTCAATATAAGTATTTTTTATTTAGGTTAGTTTTTATTTTATATTTAAAATTAAAATTATAATTAATATAATAGTTTATAATATTAAATAATAAAAAAATAAATAAAAAAAAAAAAAAAAATAAAATTCAATTAATTGGTATTATTTGAGGGATAAAAGAATATTACTAATGTAATAATTTAAGTTTGACATACAAATGTTATAAATTAACTAATTCTTTCATTAGAAGTAATTGCTAATTTACTATAAAGTGGTTTAAGAGACCAATACTTGCTTTCAGTCATCTAATGATGAATAATTATTAATTCAGTTAATGAAGTTATTTATTGAAATTCTTTCAATTACAATAGGTATAAATCTATGATTTGCTCCACAAATTTCTGAACATTGACCAAAAAAAATTCCAGGGCGGTTAATAAAGAAATTAGTTTGATTTAAACGACCTGGTTGGCATCAACTTTTACTCCTAGAGAAGGGATAGTTCAAGAGTGAATTACATCTGTTGCTGTTACTAAAATTCGAATTTGGTTGTTTATTGGGAGAATAATTCGATTATCGACATCCAATAATCGGAAATTATTTGAGTTGTTTATTTCATTAATTATATAGGAATCAAATTCAATATTTTTAAATCAGAATATTCATAACTTCAGTATCATTGATGACCAATAGATTTTAAAGTAATTAAAAGGATTATTTAATTCATCTAGTAAGTATAACAGTCGAAGAGATGGTAATGCAATAAAGATTAAAGTAATAGCAGGTAAAATAGTTCAAATAAGTTCAATTATTTGTCCTTCTAATAAAAATCGATTAATAAATTTATTAAAAAATAAATTTGTTATTAAATATATTACTAAAATAGTAATTATTAATAAAATAACTAAAGTATGATCATGAAAAAAAATTATTTGTTCTATAAGAGGGGAAGCTCCATTTTGTAAATTAAAATTTGATCAAGTTGCCATTTCTAAAAAAAGGAAAACCTTTATAAATGGGGTTTAAATCCATTACATATTATCTGCCATATTAGAAGTTACTTATAATTGGTAATTCATTATAAGAATGTTCTGCTGGCGGAAGATTTTGGTATCATTCAATTGAAGAAGGTATATTTAATGAAA
>JAQFVW010000049.1:0-52407 GCA_028984075.1 Pieris mannii | reverse complement strand
TAAAAAATATAAATAAAATAATTGGATAAATTTTTAAAAATCCTGATTTATTAGTGTTTTAAATTCATCAATAACATTAAAAAAATACTTTTTATACCAAAACCTCAACCCTTTTCTTACTACCATCATTGTTAACTGTTGGAACTACACTTGATATATCTTCTTCTTTTACTACATTATTATCTGTTAATTCTTCACTTGATTCATGTAAATTATTATTTGATGTATTTTCATTACTAATTTGGCTCTTATTTATGCTTATATTACTATCATTATCAATATAAATCTTTTCATCATTAGTTGTAATAACTGCTTGGTCTGATTTATATGCTTGTTGTAATTCAACAGACATAATACCTCATTTTCGCAATAAACTAGTTAATACTGTTTTAAGTGCCATTTCATCAAAAGTAGCAATATAAAATGATTTATTTTTAGCATAAGTTTTAGAATATTTTATAAAATGATTTTCCGTTTGTTCTTTGGTCATATATAAAGTTTTTTCAAAACCATTAACCATTTTAAAATAAGATACATAACCTATAATTGGTAATTTTTCTCTTTCATCTTCATCTTGAATTCAATTAAAACTAGTTCCCTTTAAACGATCATAATTTACTAATTCACCAGTTCTAACATCTGAGACTGACATATCTAAATATTGCCCGCTTCTTTGTGCTAATTGAATATAACCTTTATAACCCATTTGAAATTGAGCTTGATTAATTCATTCTTGTATTTCACGACCATTAATAATTCTTGTTATTTTAGTGTTATATGGAACAACATAAGCATAACCAAATTGTCTTTCCATTGGTAAGTTTAATAATACTCCTTGATAACAAGCAGTCATAATTGTTTTTGGGTCTGCTTTTTGTAGTAATTCATTACTATTTGATATTGCAACTATATTACTTTTAAATCTTGCAATTTCATTTTCATTTGAAAATTTACTTTTAATTCATTCTGTTGCTTTATCTGTTCTTAAAAAATCAACTATATTTGCCATATTATTTTTCTCCTTTATTTATTTTAAAATTAATACCTTTAATACCAATTAAATTAATATCTTTATTACTGTCTCATTGTTCTTTAATTTCATTTTTAACAATTTGTTCATCAACAATTAAATAATTTTTAATAAGATTAATAAGTTCTAATTTATCAGCTTTTTGTAAAAAATCATCATTAATACCTATAACTTCAATATCTTTAACTAATATTTTTTCTTTACGAAAATTACTAGTAATAATTTTTAATTCTTGCTCTTGTTTTGCTACACTTTTAATTTCTAAAAATTGTTCTTTTTTATGAGTTTCAACAATTTCATTTTGTTTTTGAAATTGAATATTAATGACACTATTTTTTAAAGAATCATGATCATTCTTAATATTATTTTCTAAATTCAAAATATCTTTTCTAATAAAATTTAATTCATCTTTAAAATTTTTTATTAATTCTAATGGTTCTCTAAAAATATAATCAATTTTTGAAACTACTAATTTTAAATCTTTTAATGATTGTGATTTATATTCTCCATTTATTAATCAAGCTTGTTGTCGATATATAAATTCTGCTAATTCTTGTCCATTTTCATCAATTCATTTTTTAATTGTTAATGCTTTTAAACTTAATTCTTTAAAATTATTTCCTTTTAAATAAAACGGATAAGTAATATTTTTAAATTCATTATTTAACCTTAAATCTGCCATTATTAAATTTCCTCCAAATTCTTTTCTGCAATTAAAGTATCAATATAATCATAAGCACTTTCTTCTGAATGACATTCTTCTAATGCTTCATTAAATAAATCTTCTTCGGTATAAACTTTGCCTTTTTCATCTTTTCACATATTATTCACATCCTTGTCATTTAATTTTTTTATCTTCTAAATCAATAATTGTTGTTTTAAAATAATTTAAATTTTCAGAATAAATTCTCGCTTCATCAAATGTATAAAAATATATAGTATTTAGGCTATATTTATCTTTCATTACTAATAAATATCTTTTATTCATAATTTATCACCTCGTAATCTGCTTCTTCATCTTCTAAATAATCACTAATTAAACCTTTAACTTCATCAATTTCATATCATTTGCAATTTAAATCAAAGTCTACTGGTTGAAAAGTTACCTACATGTCGTTCTTCATCGCCAAATTTAAGATATAAATTTAACTCCAAATTATCTGAATAACCACTATCAAGTTGTGCATAAATAATATCTTTATTTGTAATTTTTAATGCTTTATTACATATCATTTTTAATTCCCCCTAATTCTTTTTACCTAATGCCCAATGTTCATCAGTCATATTTTCAAATAAAACCGGATAACTTTTAAGCATTAATTTTTGTAATTTATTTTCTTGATTGCATTTTGAACAATATCCTCAATATCTTTGTTTAAGAAAAATTTTATTTAACTTTTTCATATAAACCTCCTAAATTATTTTTCCTATTTTTAACTTGCTGGTACTCACTTCCAAGTGAAAGTGCCAAAGCGAGAATTAGTTATATAAATATTTATCTATTTACTACGCCATCCGCTTCACTGGGGGTGAGCGGTGGCGGTATGTTTTTTGTTTAATAATAGACAGTTGTTTTTTCTTTGTGGAGCCAGAGAATTCTCTCTCTTCATCCGCACCATTTCATGTCAAAGCGTTCAGTTTTTAAAATAAATTCACTTGCACCTTGAAGAGCCTAATGCTGACTTTGTGGTTTTTATTAAACCGCTGTCACTTCTAAGAAGTAATATCTATCGCAAATTTATTTATAAAGTGACCATCTCAATATTTATTGTCGTTTGATGTTGACCTCGCACTTATCACGACTATCGCTTGTTAAAGCGCCTATTATTTCCGGGCTGATTACCGCTGGGCTAGACCGCCTCATGTGGAATAAAAACACTTAGTTATTTAAAATAACCGTTCCACTCTGCATTAAGTTGTTTTGTAAAATCAAAGTTTTAAAAAACCAGTTTCATAATCAAAGATAATTTTTGAATTTTCTAAGCGTTTATAAAACCGCTTTTGTTTTTTATCTTTTGTGCGACTTAATAAATCTTTGTGTTTTTCACAAGTTCATAAAACTTTATTTGATAAAAATTCTTCAGTAATGAATGATATTGCTTTATAGCAATTATAAACATCACATATTGTTTGTTTATTATTAATTTCCATTACTTAATCCTTCCTTTATTAAGTTTTTTTATTAGCAAATTAATTAACTGAAACAGAGAAAGGACAACACCTTAAAATTGGAGAAAAAACAGGTACACTTTGTAAAGATTTCTAAGATATTTAATAAATGTGTAAACAACTTAAAGAGGGTATCAAAAAGTTGTAATAAAAGGTTTCTATTTTAAGAATTTAAGATGCTGTCCTTTCTCTGAATCAATTAATAATTTTGGTTTTACAAATAAAAAAACCATTTTAGTAAATGGTTTATTATTTTTATTCAATTTCTATCTATTTTCTTAAAACCCTTCTTTTTTACATGCGACCGTCTTTTTTTAGCGTTGGATTGGGGTTTCGGCAACATCAATAATAATAGTTTTATCATTAAAATAATCATTTATTAGCGATTTTTTACCAGCGAGTTGTTGAAAATCAGAGTGTTTAATTAAAATATCTTCAATTCACTTGATATTGCGATAACAACTAGATTCACTAATATCAAAACTTTTAGCAAGATGAAAATAAGTCCGATATTCTCGTCAATACGATAAAGTCATCAGTAGCCGATTTTCTAGTGATAATTTATTAGTTTTGCCACCTTTTTTAAATTTTTCTATTTCAGCTACTTGTAAAATATTTAACATTTTATTAAAAGTAGCTTTTTTGCTCCGGTTAATCGCAATAATTCTTTATCATTAATAAAATTAAATTTATCAAATTTAATAATTTTAACTTCCTATAATTTCTATTTTAATTTAAAAATATTTTATAGGAATTTTAAAATAATTAGATTATGTTATGCAATAAGTCTATTATTTTCTGCTTTTATTTGTTCATTTTCTTTTGTTAATAAATATATAGTTTCATCATGCGGATTATTAAAAATTGGCATTTTTTTAATATATGTTCGTTTATCAAATTTTTTATCTTTATTGAAAACATTAATTAACCTAGAAATAGTTGCAGTACTTATTTCATATTCTTTAGATATTAAAGATATTGATTTATTAGACTTCTTGCGATACCTGGTTTTATTATTAAAATATTATTATAAAATATAATTTATGAGGATATTAAATTATATTTTATAATAATATTTTAATAATAAAACCAGGTATCGCAAGAAGTCTATTATATTCGTAATATTCGTTAATAATTTTAGTTTTAAATTTAATATCATGGTCTTTTGACCCTTTATTTTTACCCTTTGCAATATAAAAAATGTTTCTCCTAACTTTATATATTTAATAACAACCTAGAAAGGTTTTTTATTTCATATTATCAGTTAAAAGAAACATTGTAGTTGATTAGTTAATTAAAAAGTTAATTTATCAGCATTATATCGTTTTTTTTCTAAGTTATTTGCGACGTCAAAAAATGATTTTAATTCTTTCCGTTGTACTAATTCCAATTGCAATTCTTTGTCAAGCAATTTTTGTTAATTCCCGCCAAGGACCCGAAGTTATGGCACTATCAATTGGAATTACTTTTATTGCAACGGGGAGAAGCGTTGCTGTATATATGTTAATGGGTTTTTTAATTGATTTAAAAATGTCCGCTGTCTATAAATGCATTGGATTATTAGGAATTAAACCACTAGGTTTTGTTTTAATTTTTTACGCTTATTGTTTTAACTTAGTATTAATTGCTTATTTCCTAGTTTTAATTACTAGTTTCATTATTAATGTGGTGTTAAACATTAATTTTGCTGTTGCGTATAATTTAATTGTTCTTTTGTTTTTCATTATTTCAATTTTTATTACTACTTTTTCAATTGCTTTAATGATTATTGCTGTTATCTTAATTAATTCACGAACAATGCAATCAGTATTAACTACCATTTTAACAATTTTATTTGTCGGAGGTTCATTCTTATCGGTAGATTTCATTCCGGATTTATTTGGTCGGCACTATAAAGAAGCAATTTTATCATCCTTATTTTCAGTAGACTTTTCAATCATTTCTTTAATAATATTATTTGGTGAAATTTATCGTTGTTCTTTAACAAACAAATCAGGTTTTAATTCTTTTAAAGTTTGCATTTTTTCAATTAAAAAATTACCACTAACTTTATTTAAATTAGTTTTAATATCTTCAATTTTATTAGATCTAACATCTTTAAATGCTTTTAATTCATCTAATTCATTAGATAATTTAATAAAATCTTCTTTTTTAATAACATCTTCGCGTTTTTGCACACTTTCGGTAGTAAGAAAAGGGTTGAGGTTTTGGTATAAAAAGTATTTTTTTAATGTTATTGATGAATTTAAAACACTAATAAATCAGGATTTTTAAAAATTTATCCAATTATTTTATTTATATTTTTTATAAAACCTCAACTTTTGTAATGCTATCCACACTTTCTCTAATTTGCTTTGCTTCATTATTAAACTGATTTAAGATATTTTCAGCAATCTCTTTACTTAAGCCTTGTTCGATTAATTGTTCTTTTGTAAGTGCCGTTTTATAAGGTGACAATGTCAATTTTATTTTAGATGTTCAAAAACCTCTCTTTTTTTATCCTTGTTCGATTAACAAGTCAGCATAAACTCTTTTTTATTAATACTTACTAAACTGGGTGCAGTATAAAATGGTAATTACTTCAAAAGCAAAAAATAAATTAAAATTAGCCTATAAATCAGTTAAAAATTCATTTAATTAATTTTTGAAAAAAATTGGTTTTAGTAGTAAAGAAGAAACCCAAGTTTCATCAGAATTTGCTAATACAATGAGTGAAACAATTGAAAATCATCTTAAATATAAACAATATCGGGAAGCTTTAAAAGAAATTATCACAAAAGATATTGAACCAATTTATGAAAATTTGCAACCATTAAAACCGCATCTTCCAGCGTCACCAATCCCGGGGAGCACAGAAAGTTATCTTGTGGAACCATAAGCAAAATTTGATGGAATGCAAAATAAAATGCAAAGACCCAAAAAAGCGCCACCAGCGCCACCAAGTCTTTTTCAACAAGAAATTATGAAAATGAAAAATAATTTACTAAAAGTAGATTCAAAAGAACCACAAGTAAATGGCATTAATGGGCAAGGAAAACAACCAATTGCTCGAAAACCAAATTTAACAGATTTAAATAAAGCACAATTAAAATCAATTAATGAGCAATCAAACAATTTGGATCAACAACAAACAAATCAACACAAACAAGAATATGAATTAGATAAATAAAGTTCAATAACAAATATATTTTTTAAAAACAATTAAAATAAAATGATATTAGAATTAATGCTAATATCATTTTATTTTGCTCCATTAATATGTTGTGAAAAACTTCAAAACTGAAGCAGTAATAAAAGTTCGAATAATATGTGCTGAAGCATAATCATCAATTAGTTTATGTACTGATAATGGTTTTGCTAACGGTAACAGAATTACTATTTGACTACTAGTTATTGCATCTTTATCATTTTTGAATAATAAATATCTTTCTTTCGGAATTTTTTTTAATAATTTCCTTGTTATTTTTCATAATTTTTAAGTTTTGATCATTATTATATTCATAATTTCATCAAGGCAATATTTTCGCGTTATCAAAAAAGAAATATTAATTTGAATTTTGTTTCTTTTAAACTAAATAACAATTATCTTTAATGGTAGAATTTTTTTGTAATGTTTGAATTTTAACAATATTAGCTCCCGTAATACTGACGTAATTTTCTAATGTATTTAATAATTAATTAATAGTGCTCATACTATTATCCTAATCAATGTAATGTTATCTACTAAACAAATTAGTCATATACTACTTCAATCATAACTATTTTTGAAAATTATTGTAGTTTTTAACTAAATTTATTTCATAAAATTTTATTTTTAAGACATTTGTTTTTCTACGATAATTTACAACTTTTAACAAATGTGCTAACATAAGTAATATTAATAGGAAGAGAAAGACTATGAAAAAAAATATTCTAACGATTTTAAGTGAGTATAAAAAACGACTATTAAATGATAAATCAGTGGGAGACATTTTTTTAACCAAAATTAACACAAAAAGTAAAAATATCATTAATTTCTTAGACTTATTATTTTTATCAAACCAAGACCCAGAAAAAGTTTGAAAAAATATTAATAAGAAAGAAAATCTTATTATTACTAAATTATCTGGAGAAACAATTAGGGAAATTTGTGGTTACGCTGGAGGAATTATTAATAAAAGTAAAAATGATACAGAATTTGCTTCACACTTAAAACAACATGGATTTAATAAGTGCGCCATTTTGCATTATTCAAAAATTCTTGAATTTATTTTTACATTGTTTGTTAAGAAAGATGGAAAAAAAGTTAGTGAGGAAAGCTTATTAAAATTAGAAAAAATTATTAGTGAAGAAACAACAAAAATTTTTAATAAATTTACACGAATTTTACAAGATGCTAAATTATATTACTTTGAACGAAACATAAATCCATTATATATTGGTTGACCATACATTGAAGGACTAACACAATCACAAAAAATTTTTCGTGCGCCATTATTATTGTGGCCACTTAATGAACTTAGTCGCACAAAAAATAAAATTGTTTTAGCAACAAAACATGATGAAATTTTATTAAATTCAGCAATTCGCTTAAGTCAAATTAAAGATAGTAATTATAATGTTGCAGAATTTAGTTTTGATTTCCTAAATTTAACAGATGATATTTTTAAAAAAGCAATTAATGATTTAAAAACATTAGGATTTAAGATTAAAAATGAAGATAAAGTAAATTATTTATACAATTTAAATTACTACAAACAAAATGAGCAATTATCTTCTAATATTATTGATAAATTTGATAAATATTTAATTAATAATTATCAAGTTAATAATTTAGGATTAGTTTTTGATTGTTATCTTGGAATGTATAATATTTCATCAACAACGTTATATCGTGATTATTGTGATTTAGAGAAAGTTTCTGATCATTCTGTTAGTCAAATGTTTAAAAATGAATATAATATTGAGGAGGATTGAGTAGAAAACCAACTGTTATATCAAGAAAAATTAAATGAAAGAACAGTAATGGCAATTAACAATTATGATATTTCCCAAAAAGTGGCCATTAAGAAAGCATTAGAAAAAAATACAATTATTCAAGGACCGCCTGGAACAGGAAAATCTCAAACAATTAGTAATTTAATTGTTAATAATTTATGTCGCGGGGAACGTGTTCTATTTTGTGCGGAAAAACAAGATGCAATTAAAGTTGTTTATAATAATATGAAAAAAATTAAAAATTATTGTTTAATGATTACTAACTTAGAAGAAAAAGAGAGTTTTTATCAAAAAATTTTAGATAGTATTAATAATATTAATCAATTATATCCAGAAGTAGAAAGTGCAATGTATCTAACTAAAATGGATCAGTTATTTGATAATATTAAGAAATATAAAATTTTTGCGCGCCAAAATACTTATCAAGATTATTTACAATTTTTAAATAATGTTAAGGACCATCCATTATCATTAGATTTTGAATTATTAAGTCAATTTTATTATTTTGAATTAGAATATGAAGATTATTATCGTCATTGTCATAGAATGTATCAAAATATAATGATAGTTCAAAAATACTTAGCATTGTTTAATGATTTTCCGCATTTTTCAGAAATTTATCATCGTTTTAGAGCAAAAGAATTTAAAAAAATGTTAAAAAAAGCAAAAGGTTTAAAATCACATAAATTTTTAGCTTTAATATTTAATGTATTAAAAAATAATATTGTTAGTTATACGATTAATAATGTTGATAAAAATAAATTTAATTTATTTAAAATCGAGGAAGCAGCCTTAATTGATGCATTAACAAGGGAATTTAAAAATATTGATTATTTTGTTAATCGTTTAGAATTGATTGACCAAAATGATTGTCTTCGTCGGGAAGACAAAAATTATGACTTATATGCCTACTTAGTAACTGTTGTTAAAACTGAAGCAGATATGCCGTTAATTTATCAACATTATTTTGTTCATTGTTTTCAATCAGAACATGCTGAGTTATTAAAAGTTGGAACTTTAAATTGACGAGAAGAACTAACTAAATTAAGCAATCAATCAATGGTTAATACAACAGAATATTTAACCCATTTATACCATCAACAAATTCGAGATGTTATTAAAGTAAAATATATTGAAACATTGCCTAAAATTATTGAAGAATGTCGAAAGAAAACAAAACGGTCAATTACTTATTTTTTTAAAAATAATTATGAATTAATTAAAATTTTATTTCCTGTTATTATGGTAACCCCAGATATTGCCTCACAATTATTACCATTAAATAATCAAGAATTTGACCAATTAATTTTTGATGAAGCATCACAAATTTTTGTTGAGCGCGCAATTCCAATTATTTATCGAGCAGAACGAATTTTAGTTGCTGGAGATAAAAAACAATTAGGGCCAACAAATTTCTTTTCATCCCGGTTTGATTATGATGGATTAGAACAAAACGAAGAATTATTAGCTCTTGAAACAACGTTAACTGATAATAGTTTACTTGATTTTGCTAGTAAGCAATATAATTCTAGTATGTTAAGATTTCATTACCGGTCAAAGTATAGTGAATTAATTAATTTTTCAAATGCTGCTTTCTATGATAATAATTTAATTATGATTTCAAATAAGACAAAAAAAGATTTTCCGTTAAAATTAATTGATGTTCCCAATGGGTTATTAAAAAACCGCGGGAATATTCCTGAAGCAAAACGAATTGTTATGTTACTAAAAGAAATTATTACAACTCGAAAACAAAAAGAAACAATAGGGGTTGTTACTTTTAATGAAGTGCAAAAAAACTTAATTTGACAATATTTAACTGAGGAATTTGAAAAAATACCAGCATTAGAACAAGAATTACATCGAATGCATAATGGCTGTAATGAAGGATTATTTGTTAAAAATATTGAAAATATTCAAGGTGATGAACGTGATATTATTATTTTTTCAATTGGTTTTGCCCGAGATGAAAATAATAAATTTGCACAATTTTTTGGACCTTTATCGCAAGCAGGTGGTGAGAATCGCTTAAATGTGGCAATTACGCGGGCTAAAGAAAAAATTTATATTGTTAAGTCATTTCCATCAGCATTAATTTCAGAAGATTCAAAACATCCTGGTCCACGGTACTTTAAATATTATTTAGAATATGTTGAACAATTAAACCGTGGTAAAGATCAAGAAGACAAAGTATTAGCAAAGTTAACAACAGCAAAAAGTTATGACCAAGAACAGCAAATTTCTAAAATTAATCGACAATTTACAACAGAAGTTGCCACTGCCTTAACAGCGGCCTTAAGTGGTTATGAACGTTATCAAATTGCAACATATACAGTGCAAGGAACTTATCAAATTGATGTTACAGTATATGATCAGAAAAAAGACCATTATGTATTAGGCATTATTTGTGATGATTTAACATATCCAATTATGGTTGAACAAAAAGAATACGATTTTTATCGTCAAAAGTATTTGGTTGACCGCGGATGAAAAATTGAAGCAATTTTACATAGTAATTGGTTATTTAAAAATTACCAAGCAGATATTATTAATAGGATTGTCCAAAAAATTATTGGTAAATAGGAGGTCTTATGAAATTTGATTTAACTAAAATTAAAAAAATGAAAAATATTAAGGATTTAGAAATATATTTATTTAAAACATATTTACCAAAAAATGGTAATCGTATTATTAAAGCAGAATTATTAAATTTAATTCATACTTATTTTCCAACCGTAACTTCTGACCAGGCAAATCAATTTATTACATTATTAAAAGATAATCGGGTTATTTTTCTCCGCGGATATTATTATGTTGGTAATGAAACATTAGAATCATTTAGTCTAAAAGAACAAGAAAAAGAAGAAATAGTTGAACCATCTGTCTCGCCTTCAACAAATCCAATTGCGAAGTTAAGTTCTAATTCTGAAAAAAAAGAAAAATATGAATCAACAGCAAAAGCAACGTCACCACGCAAAACAATTGATTTTAGTAGTCTATCTTTCCCAGACCGGTATCTCAATTTTATTCAGTTATTATATCCAATTAAAAATGAAAAGGAAAAGGCCGTAATTGATTTACATGATATTCCTGATTTAATAGTTAATAATTTTTCTAATGAAGAAAAATATTTTAAATTTAACAAACAACATATTATGACAAATGATGACGATAATTATATTGACCCAACAAAACAAAATATTATTTTAAAAGATGACCATGAACAAATTGTCAAAGAACCTTCGGAATGAACAACTGTTAAATCAGAAAAGTTAACATTTGATTTTTCTAATCCAACTAGTTCTGAAGCAATTTGACGAAAAATGAGTATTAGTCAATATCGAAAATATTTTTTATCATATCATCAAATTATGACATTTCAGTACCAAGGGTTGAATAAATTTTTTATTGATTATTTATTAGCTTTACCAATTAATGATAAATTAATTACAAATTATTATAGTAATGTAATTGTGAATAAAAAAATTTATCAAGCTTTGTATGATAATTATTTACGAAACCTGATTAATTATGCTTTTTTAATTGATTATAATTTATTTTATGATGTTCCTTTAATTCAAAAGAACCTTGATAAATATCATAAAGAAGTTAAAACAGCTGCTGAAAACATTATTCTTAATTTATTTATGCAATTTTTAAGTTCAACTTTTAATGTTAATGAAAAAAAATTACAAATTAGTCCAGAGGTTATTAGTCAAATTAAAAATTTTTATTGATCATTTAATCAAAAAATGCATTTATTTGAATTTAAAGATTATATTTTTTCAACAAACCCAAAATGAAAAGAAGAATATGCAGTGAATTTTATTAACTTTTTTGAAGGATATAAATTTACTTCAAATCAACAAGCAATTAATTTAATTATTGATCATTTGGAAAGTGATAAACTATTAGAATTATTAAAAGAAAATATTAATAAAATTAACTTTAAAAAAACAACAATTAATGACCATGTCCTATGATATGATGTTAAAACTAGTTGTCATTTATTAGATAATGAATTGACATATATTAAAGGAAACTTATTAAATAATATTCAAACTATTTTCGAAGAGACAATTAGTTAAAAAGTGCTATTAAGTTGATCTTAATAGCACTTTTTTAATTAAATATTTAGAAAAATCTACAATGTTTCTTTTAACTGAGAATATGAAATAAAAAACCTTTCTAGGTTATTATTAAATATATAAAGTTAGAAGAAACATTGTTTATATTGCAAAGGGTAAAACTAAGGGGTCAAAAGACCATGATATTGAATTTAAAACTAAAATTATTAACGAATATTACAAATATAATAAATCAATATCTTTAATATCTAAAGAATATGAAATAAGTACTGCAACTATTTCTAGGTGAATTAATGTTTTCAATAAAGATAAAAAATTTGACAAACGAACATATATTAAAAAAATGCCAATTTTTAATAATCCGCATGATAAAACTATATATTTATTAACAAAAAAATGAACAAATAAAAGCAGAAAATAATATTTTAAAAAAGCTTTAATCTCTTACAAAAAAACAAAAACAAATATGAATATTAGAAAACAAATTGATTTTATTAAAAACGAATTAAATAACAATTCAATCTTACCATTAAGATGATTTTTAAAAATATTATGCATTTCATGTGATACATGAAATAAATATAAAAATATTCATTAAAAATATGAATGAAAAATTGATTACAATATATTAGAAATAATTAAAATAATTTGAAAAAACAATAAAAATAAAGGTCATCGACAAATAAAACTTGATTTGGAAGAACAAAAAATAAAAATATCAGCAAACACTGTATATCGTTATATGAAGATATTACAAATATGTTCTGAAGTTAGAATTAAACATAAAAAACTAATTAAACATTTTAATAATATGTTATATGAACATAAAAAATACCCATATTTACTTAAACGTAATTTTCATTCTAATCAAATGAATCAAAAATGATCAATTGATATTACAATAGACTCCTTGCGTAACCTATTAAAAAATTGCAAATATTTTTAAAAAGACACCAATAGAAAAATATAATTTTAATTAATTATGTTTTTTATTTAAAAAATTAATATTTTGCCACAACAAAAAATGAATTTATTATTTAAATTCTTTAATTTTAAATAAATCTTCTATGCTGGCTGCAAATTATAAATTGAAGCAATTAAATTAAATATTAAACTAAATCGTTTTCTTCGATTACGATATTTTTCTGTAATAATTTTAAATTTTTTAAGAATAGCAAAAATATTTTCAATAATAATTCTCATTTTTGAAACTATTCTATTACGTTGTTTTTTTTACTTTATTTAAATGTTTTTTCTTTGTTTTTTTGTAGGTATTAGAACATTATTGTGAATTTTTTGAATTCCTTGATAACCACTATCAACTATTAATTTGGTATTTTTTAAAATTGAGATTTTTGATTCTTTAAATAAAGCATAATCATGTTTTTTTCCAAGCGAAAAACTTGTTGCAATAATTTTTTTGGTTTCTTGTTCGATAATTACTTGTGTTTTAATGGTGTGTTTTTTCTTTTTACCAGAATAAGATTGTTTTTGTCTTTTTTTTGGGCGTTGGATTGGGGTTTCGGTAACATCAATAATAATAGTTTTATCATTAAAATAATCATTTATTAGTTATTTTTTACCAGTGAGTTGTTTAAAATCAGAGTGTTTAATTAAAATATCTTCAACTTACTTGATATTGCGATAACAACTAGATTCACTAATATCAAAACTTTTAGCAAGATGAAAATAAGTCCGATATTCTCGTCAATACGATAAAGTCATCAGTATCCGATTTTCTAGTGATAATTTATTAGTTTTGCCACCTTTTTTAAATTTTTCTATTTCAGCTACTTGTAAAATATTTAACATTTTATTAAAAGTAGCTTTTTTGCTCCGGTTAATCGCAATAATTATTTATCATTAATAAAATTAAATTTATCAAATTTTATAATTTTAATCTCCTATAATTTCTATTTTAATTTAAAAATATTTTATAGGAATTTTAAAATAATTAGATTGGGTTATGCAAGAAGTCTAATAATTTTGAGATTAAAAAATTTCAAGAGTATGGTAGTTTTTTTAATTAAACTTATTGACTTAAAAAAACAAAATGATTATATATTGGGTGTATGAGATATTTTAGAAGACCAAGAAAAATGTTTTAATGATGTTTTTGATTCAATTTCAAAATTTAATAATAAAATTAAAGAAGGAAAAGAATTAATTATAAAATTGGAACAAATAAAAAATTGCAAATATTTGTAAAAAGACACTAATAGAAAAATATAATTTTAATTAATTATGTTTTTTATTTAAAAATTTAATATTTTGCCACAACAAAAAATGAATTTATTATTTAAATTCTTTAATTTTAAATAAATCTTCTATGCTAACTGCAAATTATAAATTGAAGCAATTAAATTAAATCTTAAACTAAATCGTTTTCTTCGATTACAATATTTTTCTGTAATAATTTTAAATTTTTTAAGAATAGCAAAAATATTTTCAATAATAATTCTCATTTTTGAAACTATTCTATTGCGTTGTTTTTGTACTTTATTTAAAGGGTTTTTCTTTGTTTTTTTTGTAGGTATTAGAACATTATTGTGAATTTTTTGAATTACTTGACAACCACTATCAACTATTAATTTGGTATTTTTTAAAATTGCGATTTTTGATTCTTTAAATAAAGCATAATCGTGTTTTTTACCAAGTGAAAAACTTGTTGCAATATTTTTTTTGGTTTCTTGTTCGATAATTACTTGTGTTTTAATAGTGTGTTTTTTATTTTTACCAGAATAAGATTGTTTTTGTCTTTTTTTGGGCGTTGGATTGGGGTTTCGGTAACATCAATAATAATAGTTTTATTATTAAAATAATCATTTATTAGTGCTTTTTTACCAGCAACTTGCTGAAAATCAGGGTGTTTAATTAAAATATCTTCAATTCACTTGATATTGCGATAACAACTAGATTCACTAATATCAAAACTTTTAGCAAGATGAAAATAAGTTCGATATTCTCGTCAATACGATAAAGTCATCAATAATCGATTTTCTAGTGATAATTTATTGGTTTTGCCACCTTTTTAAATTTTTCTATTTCAGCTACTTGTAAAATATTTAACATTTTATTAAAAGTAGCTTTTTTTTGCTCCGGTTAATCGCAACAATTCTTTATCATTAATAAAATTAAATTTATCAAATTTCATAATTTTAATCTCCTATAATTTCTATTTTAATTTAAAAATATTTTATAGGAATTTTAAAATAATTAGATTAGGTTATGCAAGAAGTCTAATGAATATGAAAGTATTATGCAGTATGCTACTGCAACCGCAGAACAAGTTGCTTGATTACATAATGCTGGTCAAGCACTATATAATTTAACTCATCGTGTAGTATGACAAGATGATTATTCATTGCCAAATGGTTGAACAACTAAAACAATGGGATTAACAATAATTCCAGTTCCTATTTATAAAAAATTTAATTTAAAATTAATGAATGAGGATTTTGATTTATCATTAATATAACAAAAATATTAAAAATGGCGTTATTGCTGATGCTATTTATAGTGTTGTGCAAAATAAATTTGTTAATTTAGGATGTGAATTAATTCAGGCTATTTATGATTATTGTTTAGCAGATGGTCAATATGAAGTAATTCCATATAGTAGTTATACAGCAGATAATGCTTATGATGCAAATAGAGCATTCTTTAAATTAAATTAAACTTTGATTGAATTAACAAATCAAATTAGTAATTTATATTTTGGTTTACCAACCGATAAAGTGTTTATGGTTTTAGGTCGAATATCATATTTAGGATTAACACCTGCTTATTTAAAAGTAATTGGTTCACAAGCACAATTAAAATCGATGGTTAATGGTGAATTATATGAAAATATAGCAATGGGTGTTCCAGTATCAAAAAGCTTCCATTTAGAAAAAACATATACAAAGGGAGAAGTTAACCGTGATAAAGGTTATAATTTTACTAATGTAAATGGTTTAATCATTAATAAACAAGTATGAGCATATCCAATTAATATGGGGTACTATTCAAAAAGTTTTAGATAATGATACTGCTAACCCCAAATGAATTAGTAAAGTACAGTATGCAACACCAACTATTTTATATACTAAAAAATGTAAAATTATTTTAGAAAAAGAACCAACACAAGATGAAATTAATACTGCTAAAAGTAATCTAAATAAAACATTTAGAGTGCCAGTTGATTATGTAATCACTGCACCAACACCAAGTAAAATAGATATTAGTAAAATTAATAAACTAGATAAACCAAATATTCACGTCACAGACCCAACAAAAGCAACAGCCGCACAGTTAAAAACACAATTTAAAGATGTTGTTTTAAAAGCAGTAAAAGCCGTAAATAATTCTTTAACTGAAGGTGATTTTGATTACTTTATTGAAAGTAAAGGTGAAGATTGACCAATTAATATTACAAATGATAAAACTGTTGAAGTTCAAATTCAAGGTAAAAATAACGCTACTGGTCAAACAAACCTAATTGATGTAGTAATTAAAAATTATTAATAAACAATGAATTTACTAATTTTACGAGTTTTAACTTTATTAGTATCTAATTTAGAAAATAAACCTTTAATAAGTAAATTTGTAAATTTAATTAATAAAGTTAATCAAGTTCAAAATAAAATATTAAAACCAATTAATTATATTACTGATAAATATAATAAAATTACAAGTAAAGTTGAAGATATTTATCAGTGATTAAATCCATTTGCTTATTTAGATTTAATTAAAAAAGGTCATAAAAAAGAAATACAACAAATATTAATTCAATTAGAAAAAGATAATAATATTAAAAATAGAGAACAATTTAAAAATCAAAATTATCTAAATACTAATTTACAACCTTTAAATAATGGTTGGATTGATAGTGGTATGTTTAATATTAAAAATAAATTAACTTTAACAGGTAATTTAACTATTTTAATATATACAAAAACAGCAAAACATCCGAAATTTTATGGTCCATATTTTTATCCTAGTGTTCCAGTTGAAATTTGAAAATTATTAAGTAATGCTGTATATAATGCAGGGACTTTATTTTGACGTTATTGATTAAGAAAATGATTGCCTAGTCATTTAAGAAATTATATTAAAAAAAATTACCGCAAGCATTAAAAGAAAAATACCCCAAAGAAACTACTAAATTAACATTACCAACTATTCAAAAATTAAATCAAGTTAAAAAGTTTATTAATAGGTATCGTGTACGATACCTATTAATAAAAAATGACAAAAATAAAAATATAATTAAATATCCTGATTTAGGAAATCATAAATTTAATAAAATTAAAGAAAAATTAAAGTTTTATTTACTGATGTAACTTATTTAATTTGAAATGGCAAAAAAAATTATCAATCAACAATAATTGATGGATATACTAAATAAATTTTTGATGTGCAGTGATCAAAAAATAATGATAACAAAATTATTATGAACAATTTAGATAATGCAATTAATAAAACTAAACAAACAAAAAAAAGATCTCAGTAATATAATAATTCATTCAGATCATGTATTTCAATACACATCAAAAATATATAATAATAAATGTATATCTAATGAAATTAGAATTTCTATGGGTAAAAATTATCATTGTGCTGATAATATTGTTATTGAAAGTTTTAATTCTTTATTAAAAAAAGCAACAATTCATAACAATATTTATTTATCTCATGATGAATATATTAATGATGTTAAAAAATTAAATAAATGATATTCAAGTCTTAAAGAAAAAAATATAATAAATAAAAGTTTATAACTCTTTTTTATTAATAATTACTAAACTAGGGGGAAGCCTAAAGATACTTTTTAGCTTTTTTATACTTTTTATTATTTTATTTATTTTGATAATAAATTATGCTTATTAGGTAATGATTATAAATTCGGCAGTGTTTCTTCCGTTAGATTATTGTCCTTTTTCAATAATTATGGACGGCAATTTTGTAACTTAATTTGACATGTTTTTTAACGGGGTCAAAATCAAGAACTTCTACTTCAACATTGTCATCAACAATAACAAATTCTCAAATATCTCGAACAAAGAAATCAGAAAATTCACTAATATCAATTAAACAAGCTGCATCTTTTAAATCACAAAAAGCACCGAACGGAGCGATATTTGTTATTTTAAAAATAATCTTGCTTTTTTGATCATACATAATATTTTTTTCTTTTTTTTCATAACATTATTATATTATTAAAATGCTAAAAATAATTTGCTATTTTAAAAATTTTGTTAAATTTTTTAAATTATCAAAAATTATCATTTTCAACAGTTCCTAGCAATATTATTAATTAGTTTATAGAATAAAACATGATAAAATAAAACTAGAAAGGAAGGATAATCATGGCAAATAAAGTATTAGTAATTTATGGAACGGTTAGCCCTAATGAAAAATCATATTCAAAAGCTTTAGCAGCTCGTTTTCTTAAATATTATCAAGCAGCAAATGTAAACGATGAAATTATTCATTTAGATTTAAACGAAACACCAATGGCCCTTAAAACACTTACGCGCGATAATTTTGGCACTTATTTTAATGCAGAGGATACTGATGTTTATATTAATCAATTAAAAGAAGTGCAAAAAGTTATTATTGTATGTCCAATGAACAACTTTAATGTTTCTGGCTTAATTAAAAATTACTTAGATCATGTGTTAGTTGCAGATAAAACATTTTCATATAAATATGCAAAAAAGGGTTATGCAATCGGGTTATTGCCACATTTAAAAGTACAAATTTTAACAACCCAAGGGGCTCCTTTTGGTTGATATCCATGGGGAAATCACGCCGAATATTTAAAAGGAATATGAGAATTTGTTGGTTCTACTGTTAATAAACCAATTCTTGTTGCAGGAACGAAAGTTGCCCCAACCAATGCCATAAGTCCAGATGAGTTAATTGACCAATATGATGAAGAAATTCAAAAAGTTGTTAAAACATTTTAATTAACAAAAATAACAAAAACTCAACAAATGTTGATTTTTTATTTGCTTATTAATGTTTGTACTAATAAATTATGATAAAATTAATAAATATATTATTTTAAAACTAATTTTAAAATAAATTACTTTAATTATTAGACTTCTTGCATAACCCATTAAAATAATTTCAAATATTTGTAAAAAGGGGTTAATATAAAATTATAATTTTAATTAATTATGTCTTTTATTTAAAAATTTAATATTTTGCCACAACGAAAAATTATTTTATTATTCAAATTCGTTAATTTTAAATAAATCTTTTATGATAACTATAATAATTGTAAATTATAAATTGAAGCAATTAAATTAAATCTTAAACTAAATCGTTTTCTACGATTTCTATATTTTTCTGTAATAATTTTAAATTTTTTAAGAATAGCAAAAATATTTTCAATAATAATTCTTATTTTTGAAACTAGTCTATTATGTTGTTTTTGTTCTTTATTTAAATGTTTTTTCTTAGTTTTCTTTGTGGGCATTATAACATTATTGTGAATTTTTTGTATTCCTTGATAACCACTATCAACTATTAATTTGGTATTTTTTAAAATTGCGATTTTTGATTCTTTAAATAAAGCATAATCGTGTTTTTTACCAAGCGAAAAACTTGTTGCAATAATTTTTTTGGTTTCTTGTTCGATAATTACTTGTGTTTTAATGGTGTGTTTTTTCTTTTTACCAGAATAAGATTGTTTTTGTCTTTTTTTGGGCGTTGGATTGGGGTTTCGGTGGCATCAATAATAATAGTTTTATCATTAAAATAATCATTTATTAGTGCTTTTTTACCAGCAACTTGCTGAAAATCAGGGTGTTTAATTAAAATATCTTCAATTCACTTGATATTGCGATAACAATTAGCTTCACTAATTCCGAAATTTTTTCCAAGATGAAAATAAGTTCGATATTCTCGTCAATACGATAAAGTCATCAATAATCGATTTTCTAGTGATAATTTATTAGCTTTGCCACCTTTTTTAAATTTTTCTATTTCAGCTGCTTGTAAAATATCTAACATTTTATTAAAAATATCTTGTTTTATTCCTGTTAATCTTAATCATTCTTTATCATTAATATTTTTAAATTCATCAAATTTCATAATTTAATATCCTCATAAATTATATTTTATAATAATATTTTAATAATAAAACCATGTATCGCAAGAAGTCTATTATTTATGAAATAATAATTAAAAACAATATTGAAAGAAAATTGCAATGAAAATAATCTAATTTATTAATAATTTAAAAGTTATTGCTAATGAATATGTAGATTTTAAAGCAGAATTAAATGAAAAATATAAAATATACCAAGAAGTTATCTCAAATGATAATAATTTAAAAGAAATAATAAACTTAGAAGAACTATCAGACATTAAAAATTTTTATAATGAGGTATTTAATGGGGTATTTTTACAATATTTTTACAATGATAAAGATAAATAAAATATTGTAAATGGAACAGAAATTATTGATGTCGCACAGAAAACTTTAAGTAATTTAAAAAGTAAACTAAATACTTTTGAATTAAAAGTAAATCCAGGACTAGAAGTTGGTAGCCCTTCGTCTGAAACTGATTACAAAAATGAAAACATATTACAAACAGGTAATTCAATCTTTTATACAGGGGGAATAAAACACATCCCAAATGCAGCACCTAAACCAGCAAGATTAGAAAAATTAAATAAAGAACAAAAGATAAAAATTTATAAAGAACATATTGCAACACAGCAAGAACAAAGCCAAGAAATTGAAAACGAAAGATAAAAAGAGCAAAAGTTATACTGCACCCAGTTTAGTAAGTAAAATTAAAAAAGAACTTTGCTAAACTTTTATTTATTATATCTTTTTCTTTCCGACTTGAATATCATTTATTTCATTTTTTAACATCATTAATATATTCATCATTAGATAAATAAATATTGTTATGCATTGTTGCTTTTTTTAATAAAGAATGAAAACTTTCAATAACAATATTATCAGCATAATAATAATTTTTACCCATATAAATTCTAATTTCATTAGATATACATTTATTATTATATATTTTTGATGTGTATTGAAATCCATGATCTGAATGAATTATTATGTTACTCAGATCTTTTTTTTGTTTTTTTAATTTTATTAATTGCAGCATCTAAATTGTTCATAACAATTTTGTTATCATTATATTTTGATCACTGCACATCAAAAATTTATTTAGTATATCCATCAATTATTGTTGATTGATAATGTTTTTTACCATTTCAAATTAAATAAGTTACATCAGTAAATAAAACTTTAAATTTTTCTTTAATTTTATTAAATTTATGATTTCCTAAATCAGGATATTTAATTATATTTTTATTTTTGTCCTTTTTTATTAATAGGCATCGTGTACGATGCCTATTAATAAACTTTTTAATTTGATTTAATTTTTGAATAGTTGGTAATGTTAATTTATTAGTTTCTTTGGTGTATTTTTCTTTTAATGCTTGCGGTAATTGTTTTTTAATATAATTTCTTAAATGACTAGGCAATCATTTTCTTAATCAATAACGTCAAAATAAAGTCCCTGCATTATATACAGCATTACTTAATAATTTTCATATTCCAACTGGAAAACTAGGATAAACATAAGGTCCATAAAATTTCGGATGTTTTGCTGTTTTTGTATATATTAAAATAGTTAAATTACCTGTTAAAGTTAATTTATTAGACTTCTTGCATAACCCATTAAAACAATTTCAAACATTTGTAAAAAGGGGTTAATATAAAATTATAATTTTAATTAATTATGTCTTTTATTTAAAAATTTAATATTTTGCCACAACGAAAAATTATTTTATTATTCAAATTCGTTAATTTTAAATAAATATTTTATGATAACTATAATAACTGCAAATTATAAATTGAAGCAATTAAATTAAATCTTAAACTAAATCGTTTTCTTCGATTACGATATTTTTCTGTAATAATTTTAAATTTTTTAAGAATAGCAAAAATATTTTCAATAATAATTCTCATTTTTGAAACTAGTCTATTATGTTGTTTTTGTTCTTTATTTAAATGTTTTTTCTTAGTTTTCTTTGTGGGCATTATAACATTATTGTGAATTTTTTGTATTCCTTGATAACCACTATCAACTATTAATTTGGTATTTTTTAAAATTGCGATTTTTGATTCTTTAAATAAAGCATAATCGTGTTTTTTACCAAGTGAAAAACTTGTTGCAATAATTTTTTTGGTTTCTTGTTCGATAATTACTTGTGTTTTAATAGTGTGTTTTTTCTTTTTACCAGAATAAGATTGTTTTTGTCTTTTTTTGGGCGTTGGATTGGGGTTTCGGTGGCATCAATAGACTTCTTGCGATACCTGGTTTTATTATTAAAATATTATTATAAAATATAATTTATGAGGATATTAAATTATGAAATTTGATGAATTTAAAAATATTAATGATAAAGAATGATTAAGATTAACAGGAATAAAACAAGATATTTTTAATAAAATGTTAGATATTTTACAAGTAGCTGAAATAGAAAAATTTAAAAAAGGTGGCAAAGCTAATAAATTATCACTAGAAAATCGATTATTGATGACCTTATCGTATTGACGAGAATATCGAACTTATTTTCATCTTGGAAAAAATTTCGGAATTAGTGAAGCTAATTGTTATCGCAATATCAAGTGAATTGAAGATATTTTAATTAAACACCCTGATTTTCAGCAAGTTGCTGGTAAAAAAGCGCTAATAAATGATTATTTTAATTATAAAACTATTATTATTGATGTTACCGAAACCCCAATCCAACGCCCAAAAAAAGACAAAAACAATCTTATTCTGGTAAAAAGAAAAAACACACTATTAAAACACAAGTAATTATCGAACAAGAAACCAAAAAAAATTATTGCAACAAGTTTTTCACTTGGTAAAAAACACGATTATGCTTTATTTAAAGAATCAAAAATCGCAATTTTAAAAAATACCAAATTAATAGTTGATAGTGGTTATCAAGGAATACAAAAAATTCACAATAATGTTATAATGCCCACAAAGAAAACTAAGAAAAAACATTTAAATAAAGAACAAAAACAACATAATAGACTAGTTTCAAAAATAAGAATTATTATTGAAAATATTTTTGCTATTCTTAAAAAATTTAAAATTATTACAGAAAAATATAGAAATCGTAGAAAACGATTTAGTTTAAGATTTAATTTAATTGCTTCAATTTATAATTTACAATTATTATAGTTATCATAAAAGATTTATTTAAAATTAACGAATTTGAATAATAAAATAATTTTTCGTTGTGGCAAAATATTAAATTTTTAAATAAAAGACATAATTAATTAAAATTATAATTTTATATTAACCCCTTTTTACAAATATTTGAAATTATTTTAATGGGTTATGCAAGAAGTCTAATAATAATAGTTTTATCATTAAAATAATCATTTATTAGTGCTTTTTTACCAGGCAACTTGCTGAAAATCAGGGTGTTTAATTAAAATATCTTCAATTCACTTGATATTGCGATAACAATTAGCTTCACTAATTCCGAAATTTTTTCCAAGATGAAAATAAGTTCGATATTCTCGTCAATACGATAAAGTCATCAATAATCGATTTTCTAGTGATAATTTATTAGCTTTGCCACCTTTTTTAAATTTTTCTATTTCAGCTACTTGTAAAATATCTAACATTTTATTAAAAATATCTTGTTTTATTCCTGTTAATCTTAATCATTCTTTATCATTAATATTTTTAAATTCATCAAATTTCATAATTTAATATCCTCATAAATTATATTTTATAATAATATTTTAATAATAAAACCAGGTATCGCAAGAAGTCTATTTTTAATATTAAAAATACCACTATCAAGTCAACTATTATTTAAATATTGTCAATTAGTATTTAGATAATTTTGATTTTTAAATTGTTCTCTATTTTTAATATTATTATCTTTTTCTAATTGACTTAATATTTGTTCTATTTCTTTTTTATGACCTTTTTTAATTAAATCTAAATAAGTAAATGGATTTAATCACTGATAAATATCTTCAACTTTACTTGTAATTTTATTATATTTATCAGTAATATAATTAATTGGTTTTAATACTTTATTTTGAACTTGATTAACTTTATTAATTAAATTTACAAATTTACTTATTAGAATTCTTGCGTAACCTATTAAAAAATTGCAAATATTTGTAAAAAGACGCCAATAGAAAAATATAATTTTAATTAATTATGTTTTTTATTTAAAAATTTAATATTTTGCCACAACAAAAAATGAATTTATTATTTAAATTATTTAATTTGTAGAATAAAGGATGAAGTAGGAAAAAACAACTCTTATTAAAGGGTTGTTTTTTTATTTGAAAAAAACTCTTAGAAAGAGAGTAAAAAAATATGTCTGAAAATACTTTTATTAAATGCAAAAAATGTGGAACACCAAAGCAGTTTCACAAAGTTAACCATCGTGAAAAAACAGAATGATTTGAAGATGTTTATTATACTGAATATTAAAACTTAAATTTTATAAAACAACTTAATGCAGATTGGGACGGTTATTTTAAATAACTAAGTGCTTCCATAAGAACATGAGTATTAACTCATTCCCGCAGCCGGCCGAGGCAAGTACTGAAATAGTGTATGAGGAAAAATGTAAATCGGCGCTGGTTCATTAGAACTAGGCGATAGTCGTGATAAGTGCAAAGTCAACATCAAACTACAATAAATATTGATATGGCCACTTTATAAATAAATTTGCGATAGATATTACTTCTTAGAAGTGGCAGCGGTTTAAAAACCACAAAGCCAGCACTAGGATCTTCAGGGTGCAAGTGAATTTATTTTAAAAACTGAACGTTTTGACCTGAAATGGTGCGGATGAAGAGGTGTATATATAAGGCGTAACAAATTTACAAACAAATACAAAATGTAGAACATTGTAGTACTTTGTAGTTAATTGTAAATGTTAACATCGCCACCGCTCACCCCCAGTGAAGCGGATGGCGTAGTAAATAAATAGATAAATAATTATATAACTAATTCTCGCTTTGGCACTTTCACTTGCGAGTGAGTGCCAGCGAGTTAAAACTAGGAGGAATTATAATGACAGAATATAAAAGTAAATATATCAATAAAACTTGAAATTAAATAACAACATCATTTGATTGAGTTAATTGTCAGCCCGTTGATTGTAGTATTTCTCACCATAAAAATCATTATGATTTACAATGTTTAGAATGAGCAAAAATGTACTTAAATTTATTTAAAAATAAATGAGATGTTATTGTTTCTTATATGCAACATTACAAAATTAACGATATTTTAGATTTAGCATCAGATGGTTGAAAAATATTACAAATCGACCAAAAAATTAAAGGAATAATTTATGAGGTTTATATTAAAAGGTTAAATAAAATTTGTCTTAAACAAAGATATTGAGGTTATTGCTTTAAATGCAATCAAGAAAATAAATTACAAAAATTAATGCTACATGCTTATCCAGTGTCATTTGAAGATATTACAGATGAACATTGAGCATTAAATACTAAAAAGAATTAGGAGGAAATAAATTATGAATAAAAGATATTTATTAGTAATGAAATATGAAAATGAAGTTCTAACTAAATTGTTTTATACATTAGAAGAAGCAAAAATTACTGCTAATGTTGAAAATCAACAAGAATGATTAACAACAATTATTGATTTAGAAAATAAAAATATTAAATGAAAAGGAGTTGAATAATATGTGAAAAGATGAAGAAGGCAAAGTTTATACAGAAGAAGATTTATTTAATGAAGCATTAGAATAATGTCATTCAGAAGAAAGTGCTTATAACTATATTGATACTTTAATTGAAGAAAAGAATTTGGAGGAATTATAAAATGAAAACAATACGAGAAATGATTAAAGATTTAACAGATATTACTGTTGAACAATGAAAAATAAATAAATATTTAAAAAGTGAAATATTAGATTTACAAGATGCTAATTTAGTAGGTGTAGATTTACGAAATGCTAATTTAAGGCGTTCTGATTTACAAGGTGCTAATTTATTTTTTGCTAAATTACGAGATGTTAATTTAACTAATGTCTTAATTACAAAAGCAACAATTAGAACAATTAAGTATTATTGAATCATGAGACACATCTAGCAAGAAGGATAAATAATAGACTTCTTGCGATACCTGGTTTTATTATTAAAATATTATTATAAAATATAATTTATGAGGATATTAAATTATGAAATTTGATGAATTTAAAAATATTAATGATAAAGAATGATTAAGATTAACGGGAATAAAACAAGATATTTTTAATAAAATGTTAGATATTTTACAAGTAGCTGAAATAGAAAAATTTAAAAAAGGTGGCAAAGCTAATAAATTATCACTAGAAAATCGATTATTGATGACTTTATCGTATTGACGAGAATATCGAACTTATTTTCATCTTGGAAAAAATTTCGGAATTAGTGAAGCTAATTGTTATCGCAATATCAAGTGAATTGAAGATATTTTAATTAAACACCCTGATTTTCAGCAAGTTGCTGGTAAAAAAGCACTAATAAATGATTATTTTAATGATAAAACTATTATTATTGATGTTACCGAAACCCCAATCCAACGCCCAAAAAAAGACAAAAACAATCTTATTCTGGTAAAAAGAAAAAACACACTATTAAAACACAAGTAATTATCGAACAAGAAACCAAAAAAATTATTGCAACAAGTTTTTCACTTGGTAAAAAACACGATTATGCTTTATTTAAAGAATCAAAAATCGCAATTTTAAAAAATACCAAATTAATAGTTGATAGTGGTTATCAAGGAATACAAAAAATTCACAATAATGTTATAATGCCCACAAAGAAAACTAAGAAAAAACATTTAAATAAAGAACAAAAACAACATAATAGACTAGTTTCAAAAATAAGAATTATTATTGAAAATATTTTTGCTATTCTTAAAAAATTTAAAATTATTACAGAAAAATATAGAAATCGTAGAAAACGATTTAGTTTAAGATTTAATTTAATTGCTTCAATTTATAATTTACAATTATTATAGTTATCATAAAAGATTTATTTAAAATTAACGAATTTGAATAATAAAATAATTTTTCGTTGTGGCAAAATATTAAATTTTTAAATAAAAGACATAATTAATTAAAATTATAATTTTATATTAACCCCTTTTTACAAATATTTGAAATTATTTTAATGGGTTATGCAAGAAGTCTATTGTTATCAATTGATAATATTAAATTATTTGTTTTAAAAATCATTTTTTCACCCCTTTGATTAAATTAATAAAGAGGTAAAAACCTTATCATTCTTACTTGAAATTATTATTTATTGATATATAATTACTAATAAGAATGATGAGTGGTAATTCTATTTTTTATTTAAATGGAATAATAATATCACACTATTTTACCAATATAATACCTTTTGTAGACAAAAAAATTTACTAAACTTAATATATTTTATTGCTAATTTAGGTCTTAAAACAAGTAATAAAGGTATTTAAAATAACTAATTTACCCTTGTATATATTATGTATATATATATAATATAAGAAGTTAATAAATATCAGAAAAGAGGGTTAATTGGAATGAAAAGATTATTAAGTATAATAGGTGCAATTAGTTTAGCAGTAACAAGCACAACAAGTTTAGTTGCTTGTAATACACCACAAGAATATACAAAAGAAGAATTAAAAGAACTAAAAGACAAAAATAATATAACTACAAAAGATGGTATTTTAGAATGAATAGCACCACAAGAAAAACCGTTTAATACAGTCGATAATAAATATTATTATGTAGTATGTCGTGGTGATAAAAATGATAATTGAATAATTGTTAACTATAAGTATAAAAAACAAGGTTTATTAGAAGAATATAATAATTTTATTCTTTCTATAAATAATAAAAAAGAATTATATATTTTTAAAAAACAAGGAGCAATAGGATTTAGTGCTAAATGAAATAAAAATAATGATTATTTTAAATCAGTTTATCGTTGAAATTTAGATACTAATATATCTAATTTATTATATATTGATGAAAATGGTAACATAAAAGTTAAGTAAAAATAGAAAAAGAGATATATAATGAACATCTAAATAAAATTGACAGAAAAAAGAGATAAAATTTTTCTGTTATATAATTTTATTGAAAGGATTATCTTTTCTTATGGCAAAACAATGAAACAAAAATGAAAAACTAGAAATTTTAACACTTACTGAGTTAAATGGCATTAAACTAACAGTTAAAAAATATAACACAGACAAATCTACCATACATAGATGACGTATAGACGCACAAAACAATTTTGATAACCTAGAATGAGGTCGTGGATTTTAAAGTAAACAAAAAAAATAATAATTAGTATTTCAACAATTTACTCAAATGATGTCAAAAAAATGTCACTTTCTGAATTAGAAGAGATTGCTAAATTACATTTTGCATTAAAAAAGTATGAGGCGAAGACTACTAAAGAAAAGTTCTTCGCATTAAATAAACTATAAGCATATTATTCTGTTGATTTTATATGTAAAAAATTAGGTATTACTAGACAAGGTTATTACTTATGGATTAAACAAGGAAAACCTATGTATAAAAACTATAATTTTTTTTAGCAGAAATAATACTTGAAATATTTAATAAATTTAAAGGTGTTTATGTGTACCCAATGATTACGATTTTGTTAGAAAAATATAAAAATATCAAAGTTAACAAATGATTAGTCTATCGCTATATGAAAATATTAAAAATTAAGTCTATTCGGAAGAAAATAAAACCGAATTATTTTAAATCAGGTCCTATAAGATTCCCAAATATCTTAAAACGAGATTTTGTTACATCTGAACCAAACAAAAAATGAGTGACAGATATACAACATATTTACCTATTAATAATTGCGTGGTATATTTATCAATTATCCGTAACTTATTCAATGGTGAAATAATAGATTGAAAATTATCAAATCATGCTGATGCTAATTTGATTTTTAAGAATTTAGTATCAGCTTTAAATTATGCAGGATGTCCCAAAAAATTAATGTTTGTATGTATTATTTAAGGGTTTTAATTAATATCTTAGAAATTGTGGAATAATATGACACTTACTCAATTAAACTGTATTACTTTTAATTTTATTGTCAATATATTTTTTCATTATTTTTAAATTTTTCCACGACAAAAATACATGTTTATTAAAGTTATTTAATTTATTTAGATAAAATTAATAAAAATATAAGTTTGATTGTAAACTATTATTTACAAAATTATTAACTGAATAATTAATTCTATTTTTTTCTAATGGTTCATTAGTATTAAATAAATTAATTTTATTTTTAAAATTCATCATACTAGTATTTAATTTATTTTTAATAGTTTTTTCATAATAAGTTGCTTTTTTAACCAAAACACCCTTACAGTAATGTGATATATCACCCTCAATATGACAACCAATATTATTTCATAATGTTTGATTTCTGACACTTTCTTCATTATTTTTAATTAATTTAATTGTCTCTTTTAAGAATTTCATTTTTGATTCTTTTATAAAAGAAGCACTGTTTTCTACGCGTTCTAATAATTCTTCATATTTACCATTAAAAAAATAATCGACTGCTTTATGGTATGTTTCTCTGTTTTCTTTGTTTTTACTTTGATAAGGATATAATTTTTTAAATCTACTTGTAAGGTGAAATTTATCTATCGTGTAATGTACTTTATTTTTAGGAAAATATTCTTGAATAAATTTTACCATATTTTTAATTCAAAGTGCACCATCTCCTAATACCATAAATTCAATATTGTCATTAATGTCATAATAACTGGTAATTAATAGACTTCTTGCATAACCCATTAAAATAATTTCAAATATTTGTAAAAAGGGGTTAATATAAAATTATAATTTTAATTAATTATGTCTTTTATTTAAAAATTTAATATTTTGCCACAACGAAAAATTATTTTATTATTCAAATTCGTTAATTTTAAATAAATCTTTTATGATAACTATAATAATTGTAAATTATAAATTGAAGCAATTAAATTAAATCTTAAACTAAATCGTTTTCTACGATTTCTATATTTTTCTGTAATAATTTTAAATTTTTTAAGAATAGCAAAAATATTTTCAATAATAATTCTTATTTTTGAAACTAGTCTATTATGTTGTTTTTGTTCTTTATTTAAATGTTTTTTATTAGTTTTCTTTGTGGGCATTATAACATTATTGTGAATTTTTTGTATTCCTTGATAACCACTATCAACTATTAATTTGGTATTTTTTAAAATTGCGATTTTTGATTCTTTAAATAAAGCATAATCGTGTTTTTTACCAAGTGAAAAATTTGTTGCAATAATTTTTTTGGTTTCTTGTTCGATAATTACTTGTGTTTTAATAGTGTGTTTTTTCTTTTTACCAGAATAAGATTGTTTTTGTCTTTTTTTGGGCGTTGGATTGGGGTTTTGGTAGCATCAATAATAATAGTTTTATCATTAAAATAATCATTTATTAGTGCTTTTTTACCAGCAACTTGCTGAAAATCAGAATGTTTAATTAAAATATCTTCAATTCACTTGATATTGCGATAACAATTAGCTTCACTAATTCCGAAATTTTTTCCAAGATGAAAATAAGTTCGATATTCTCGTCAATACGATAAAGTCATCAATAATCGATTTTCTAGTGATAATTTATTAGCTTTGCCACCTTTTTTAAATTTTTCTATTTCAGCTACTTGTAAAATATCTAACATTTTATTAAAAATATCTTGTTTTATTCCTGTTAATCTTAATCATTCTTTATCATTAATATTTTTAAATTCATCAAATTTCATAATTTAATATCCTCATAAATTATATTTTATAATAATATTTTAATAATAAAACCAGGTATCGCAAGAAGTCTAATGTTAAATGATTAAAAGGATAAGGTACTAAATCATATAGTGAAAAAGTTTTTAAAAATATGATTGCAATGAAATTGGCGAAAGAAAATGGTGTTAATTTAATTGATTTTTATCTTAATAAATTAAACAAAAATAATGAAAAAGAATATAATTTTTATTTTAAAAATTAAAATAATAATAATCAACAATTTTTAATAAATAAAAACTTTAGTCAATATGTACAAGCCTTTGTCTAAAATTTAAAGTAAAAATCAATAATTTAAAATAAATTTATAAATTTATTAAATAATTTGCGAATTATTATTTTTTGTATTGTAAATTATTACTTTTATGTTAAGATTAAAATAATTAAAAAAAATAAATTTATTTTTTTCTTAGGATTTTTATTCTGTAAATTGTAAATGCCAAATCATAAAAAGTTAACTATTAATTTAGTTAACTTTTTTAAGTTAATTATAGGAGGTTAAAATTATGCAAACAAAGCAATATTTTATTTTGCGGTCGTTAGTGAAAAAATATGGTAAAGATATTGTTATTAATACTGTCAATAAGATTTCAAATGATATTGAAATTAAAAAGTAAAGAATAAATTATTACGCGTAATTTATTAGCGGATAATTTATTCAATAATGTTTTTTAAGTGGAGCAAAGCGACAACGAGCGGAGCGAGTTTGCAAATTTCAATTTTTTAATTTATCGAAAGGAGTTATATCATGCCAGTATGATTAACATGGATATTTAGTATTTTGATTTTGTTAGGTATTTTTGCGTGAATTGGTTTATCAATTTATCAAAAAATTCGACAAATTCAAGGTAAGAAAAAAGAAAAAAAAGAATTTGAAAAAAAGGAGGATAGAAAATAATGAATTTTTTAGCAGATGCAGTTACTTTTGGGACTGGAATGAATTCTATTTGAACTGGGTTAGGTAATGCAATGGGTAAAGTAAAAGATGCTGTATATGGTATTTTACCGCAATTAATGACCTTTTTGGGTGATGCGTGAATTATTTTAATTCCATTTGGATTATTTATTATTATTAAGATATTAAACTTTTTCCGTCATATGGTTAAAGGATTTTAATAGAGTATATTACTCTAATATTCAAAGTATTTTAACAAAAACTAAGGCACACTAGTTTATTTATTTTTTATTAATTTATTTTATATAACTATTACTTTAAAACTTAATAGTATTTTTCAGTGTGCCAATTTTTACTATTTTATATATTTAACATTGTTAATAACATTGTTTATTAAACATTAAATAAGCAATATATTGGCATTATGTATAACATTGTTAATAATTAATGTTTTTATCAATAAATTAGCAATATATAAACATTAAATATAACATTGTTTATTAAACAAACATTTAGTTAGGAGATGATAAGTAATGATTAATTATTTTGAATATAAATGTGAAACTTGTTTTAATGATATGAAAAGATTACGATTTGATCAATTTTATTGTTTAAATTGTTATGAAGGAGTTGAAAAAATTGAGTAGTTTTGTTAAGAAAAATCAAAATATAGAAAATTATTTTATTAGCAAGGAACTTATTCCTTTTGAAACAGATAAAGCAAGTTTTATAAATTTACCTAATCATAATCGCCATATTGGTTTTTGATTGAGTAATAAGTTTATTTATCCTAGTCAAAAACATTCTAAACAAGTAGCAATCGGTTTAATTTATGATAATTCTTATCGTATTGTAAAATATGATGAAAATTTAAAACAACACAATTGAAAATACTTAACTGGAACAGAAATAATTGATTTGTATAATCAATATAAACAAAATTATTTTATACAAATGAAAAAAGCATTATTCCCTGGTAAACCTCAAAAAGTAAAAACAAATAACAATAATAATTTAACAAATTGAAGTGATGAAAAAGTACAACAATTAATTAATGACTTAGAAAGTTTAAATTAAATGAGTTTATATAATTATTGAGTTCAATTTGTAAGTTATATTATTGGTTCAAATGCTCCCAATTTTATATATGTTATATCGTTTGTATTATTTATCGTTTTATTTTTTGGAATGTTTTTTAAACTTATTCAAAAAATGTGGAGTTTTTAAAAATGCAAAATGATTGAGAAAAATTAAAAGAGTTTTTTATTCATGTCTTTTTGTTTATAGATAAAACAAATGTTGAAAAAATAACAACTTGAAATTTAACTCAAAATGAATATTTAACTTTGATGGTTGGTGTTTGAATTGTAATTTTGTTTTTAACTTGATTTTTGTTGTGAATGATTTTTAAAATAGTTGGGTATTTTAAGTAATGAAAAAGTTTGTATTTTTTCTAATAAACTTTTGTTATATTAATGGTTCAATGGTTTTGTTTAGTTTAATTGATTTATTACTTTGAATAATTTCATTAAATTATACTGGTTTAGTATTTTGACTATTATTTGCTTTACAATTTGTATATTTTGTTTGGTGAGTTTGAAAAAATGTTTTTTATCAGTTAAATGTTTTTCGTTTAGTTCACTTTATTTGAGATAATCCATTATCCGTAATTATTGGTAAATTAGGAACTGGTAAAACATTGCTTTTAACTTTTTTATCACAAGTTATGAAACTTTTAACAAAGAAAATTTATAGTAATTATCCTATTGAAGATGATGCAATAAAACTTTTAACTTTTAATAATTTAGATTTTACTGATAGAACTAAATTAGTCCCACCCGATGATAGTTTAATTTTGTTTGATGAGAGTTTTTTATATATTGATGGAACTAGTCCCCACGAAGTTAAAAAAGTTCATGGTGGTAAAAGTGTGTGAATTGTTTTAGCAAGACATTTTAAAAATAGAGCCATTTTTACAGTTCAGCGTGAGGGTATGATGTGAAATAATATTCGTCATTTAGCAAGTGGTATTATTATTCCGATTTCATTGAAAAAACCTGTTAAGTCAAAATTAGGTAATATTTTTAATCGTAGTTTTGTTATGCGAATTGGTATTTTCCAAGATATTACGGATTATGAAATTTGAAAAACAAAATCAGTAGAACGAACAGCAGAAGGTAAAAGAGCAAAACATAAGTCGGATGTTGGATTGGGAATTCGGTTTTTTAAGATAATTATTCCGCTTGAATTTGCAAATAAATATGATAGTCATTGATTAAGTTTTGTTCGTGATTTGAAAAACGATGAGGTTGTTAATAAAAAAGAATACTTTTGAAAAGATATATCAAAATTAAATAATAAACAACGCTTAGAATTGTTTGATATTGATATTTTGAAAGAAAATTTAAAAGCAAAAAAAGTGAAAGGAAAGAAAAAAGATGAGTAATTTATTAAGTGAAAGCGTTAATAACGATAATTGAAATAAGATTTTTAGTTTTATTTTTGATACTTTTTTATTTGTTTTTGATGTAATTTGAAATACTAAATTGCCAATGACAAATATAACAATTGCTTATTTTTTAATCTTTTTTATGGTTATTAAGTTATCAATTTATGCAATTCATGGAACATCAACTCATTATAATGATTTAGGTTCAACAGTTAAAAGTGGTGTTATTAATAGTTCTAAACTATACGGTGCTACTGTTCGGGGTGTTTCTAGTACTAAACAAGGTTTACAAAAACATATTAAAGAACGAAAACAATTTAAAGTTAGTCGCAATAAACAACAGTTATCAAGTTTAGCAAGACAAGCAAAAACAAGAGAATTAGGTTTTAAAAGAATTCATACCACTAAAAGAATAAAAAAATAAGTAAGGAGTTGATTTTATATGATTAAGTTAGTTTTATTGGTAGCGGCAATTGCTATTTTTGGAACAGGATTTATTACAGTAATTATAAATCAATTAACATCAGCAAAAAATATTATTATGGATTTATATAATTCTGATACTTGGTTATTATCTATTTTTGGTAAAATGGCGATTTTATTTAGTCATCCTTTAATGTTAACAATATCAAGTTTATATATTATTGGTTTTATTATTTCAAAAACATTATATAGTTAGGAGTTAAATTTATGAAAAGTAATGTAGAAAATAAAAAAGAAAAGAAACAAAATGGTTTATTTATTTCTTGGGTTGATTTAATTTTATATTTTATTATTAGTTGTTTATTAGCGTTTGTATGTATTTTAGATACAGTTTCAACGATTGATGAATTAAAAGAGAAATATGTTGGTATAAATGGTTATATATTTTATGGTTTATGATTTGATATATTATGATATATCTTAATAATTCATTATTTTTATGGTTATTTATTTAATGAAATTATTAAATTAATAAAAGAGAATCGTAAAAATAAGATGGTAGATAATAATGCGTAAGTTTTTAGTATTATTTTCGTTTGTACCAATTTTATTGATTTCTTTTTTCTCGTTAGGGGCAATGACATTACAACAAAACCATCGATCACAACAAACAGCAGAAAAAGCTAGAACAAAGCGAAGTGTAGAAACAGGCATTAATGAAAATGATTTTATTAATACGATGTTTTTACGCAGTACTTTTTTTGAAAATTGAAGTGATACTAATTATTTTATTAATCCTACTTTAAAAACATCAAAATCATTAACCTATAACGATAAATGATACTTAGATTTTTTAAAGGATAGTTATTCAACTGGTATTTCTTACGATAAACCTAGTGATAAATTTATGGATTTATATAAAAATTGAAATACTTATTCTAAAAAGTATAATATTGATAAGTTCTATGATGTTGATAAAAAACAATTTTTAAAAGAATTAACAAATTTTGTTTATTCTTTTACAATTAAATATAATTTAACCCAAATGTTAAATAAATTAAAAACAAATATAAATGATTTACAATCCGTTAATTTAATTGAAGAAAATTGAAAATTAGTTAATGGTTTTGTTAATGAAAAAAATAATGAAAATAAAAATTATATTGGTGTTATAAAAATTGAAAATGGTTGAAAAATTATAAAATGAATTGGTAAAAGAATAGATTATAAATATCAATATAAAAATATTTATCGTTGAGACGGTAATGGTGAGCCTCAAACACCAAAAATTAATACAAATGGAGAATTAATTTTTTGAACTGATAATGAATATCAAAATACTTGTTCTTTTTTATTGAGTTATATTGATATTATTATTCAAGAAAATATTCGAGTTCAGCAAGGGGGTAATCCCAATTATGAGAGTTCTATTGTTGGTACACAACGAATAATTTTTGATTTTGAAATTGTTGATGAAAGCGACAGATATACTGCTATGTATTTTATTAAAAAATCAATTTATCGGATGATTTTAACAATTGATAAAAATAATAACATTATTGCTGGCAGTTTAGAATTAACACATACTAAGACAGCTAGTAATGATGTATTTCATCCTTATAAAGAAACTAAATTAGGTTTTTTGTTTACTTTTATAAAAGAAAAAGATAATATCTTTAATTTTGATGCAAATACTAATTCATATTTAGAAAATGGAAATATTAAATATTATGAAAAAATGAAAGGACAAATTGATATTAATAAATTTTTAAAAGCCTTTTTTGCTTATGCTTTGGTACCTGTGTTTCAAAATCGGAGTAATTTTATTGAAAGTGGTTATATTGATAATTTACAATATGATACTGTTTTAATTAATTTTTTTGGTTTAAAATTAGTTAATTTTAGAGATGTTTTAATTGATGAAAATAATATTAATAAAAATAAATTTGAAAAATTATTAAATAGTATGTTTACAGTTTCACAAAACTTTTATAAAGATTATTTACGAACAATTTTTGATTTAGAAAATAATACTTATACACAGGGATATAATAAAAAATATGGTTTATTATCCAATAATGGTTTTAAAATTTACCCACGATATTTTTATTTTTCTGATAAATATAAATTATTAGATTTTAAGATGTATTCTGCATATAAAAATCGGTTTTATAACACAAATTATGGAGATGTATTTAATTATGATTTTTCAGTTGCAAATAATTATAATATTAATCAAAATGAGGGTTATGTTTTTGAAGGCACTTTAAAAAATAAATATGGTTTAAAATATAAAAAAATGGAAGAACAAAAAATCGGTTATAATGTTTTTGAATTACAAGCCCAAAAAGAAAATGATATGTACCGTTATTATGACTTTAATTTTGGAATTTATAACTGACAAGAAATTAATAATGGTGGATTATTTCCAGATAGTCAATGATGACAAGCACAATATGAAAGTTGTAGTTGATATAATTTAGCGTGTCATATCAGAAATGCTGCAATTTGAATAGTTAATAATATCCCTGGTATAAAACAAGTAAACGAATTAGCGAGTGGTGTTGGTAAAATTTTTCAAACAATATATAGTTTTTTTAGTCAAACATTCGAAGTATGAAAATTTAGTCCCGCATTGTATAGTACAATAACTAATTTATTCTTATTAATTATTTTTATGAAATTTGTAAGATTAATATAAAAAGGAACTATTTTTAAGTTCCTTTTTAATCTTTTCAATCTGTAATTTCACCACTATTTTTATTAATATCTGGGGTTGATGGAATACTTTCACCGTCTCAACGATAAATATTTTTATATTGATATTTATAATCTATTCTTTTACCAATTCATTTTATAATTTTTCAACCATTTTCAATTTTTATAACACCAATATAATTTTTATTTTCATTATTTTTTTCATTAACAAAACCATTAACTAATTTTCAATTACTATTTTTTGGTGGTTTTTGTGGTTTTTCTGGTTCTGGTGTAGGCTCTGGTTTATTCCCCCCGTTTTCATTATTATTATCTGATTTTGGTTTTTCGCAACTAATTAATGTTGTTGTACTTGTTGTTGTTAATCCGATTGTTCCTAAAATACTTAGTAACTTTTTCATATTTTTATCTCCCTATTTAGAATGTTATAATTAATTGTATATAAATTATAACATATTTTAATATTTTAGGAGGTAAAGTGTGAAAAAATATGAAAGATTAGATATTAATGAAAGAGTAAATTTGGAAAAATTAAAAGATAGTGAATTATTTAAAAAGAAAAATGGAACAATTAATATTCGAAAAATTGCTAAACAAATGAATAGAGATTATAGAACTATTTGGCAAGAGTTAAATATGTTTGATAATATTAATGATTATAATGCAGCAAAAGCACAAAAAATACACGATAAAAATAAAAAACAATGTCGTAAATATTCAATGCTAAATTCACAAGAATTAAGTTATTTTTCGAATGAATATAATAATTTTGGTCGTTCGCCACAAAATATTATTACTTCGTATGAATTACAATATAATGTAAAATTTGGTGTATGTTTTAAAACAATGTATAAATATATTAGATTAGGTTATTTTAATTTAAAAAAAGAAATGTTATATTTTAAAAATAAAAAAAGAAAAACAAAAAATGGGGAAAAAAATGATAATCGTGGAAAATTAATTAATATTAGAGATTATAAGCAATTTTTAAATGATTATGGAGATGATTTAAGTTTTAGTGGAATTTGAGAAATGGATACTCTTGATTGTGGTAATTTCCATTTGTTAGTTTTAGTAAATCGTAAATCTAAAATACTTTTTTATGATATTTTATTTAGTAAAAAGGCAAGTATTGTGTTAATGGTTTTAATGAAAATTATTAAACAAATTGGTATTAGTAAATTTAGTTGTATTTTGACAGATAGAGGAAAAGAATTTTATAGATGAAAAACAATAGAAAAACATTTTAAAATAAGAGTTTATTTTTGTGACCCCGGTAAACCAAAACAAAAGGCATTAGTTGAACGAATAAATAGAGATTTAAGGCGTTGATTTGATCAAAATGAACTGTTAATTAATATTCGTAGTAAATTAAAATCTGTTTTAGATATATTAAATGCTACAATTAGACCGTGTTTAGGATATTTTACATCAAATCAATATTTTAAAAAAGTTTTTGTAAATTAAACTAATATTTAATGTATAAGATTAATAAAATTTATTTTTTGTTGTGCTTATTTTTATAATTTTGAAAATAAATATTAAAAATAATATTTTATTTTATTATTTTTTGTAATTATTGATTTTTATTTTTAATTTGTTATAATTTTGTTAACTTTTTATGATTTAGTTTTACAGTATACATTCTAATAAATATTTATATATTAGAATAAGCTATCACCAACCGAATAATTTATGCGATCAATTATTATCTAAATCCTTTTTTCTTCATCCTAAATTTGGTATAATTATTTTAGTAAGATGGGTGATTATATGAAAAATAACAAGTTTAATTATTATAATTGAGCAAATAACAAATGAGGGAAAAAGTGACAAATGTCACAAGATGCTAAGCAACGGTTATTAATTTTATCGGAAAAAATCCACTATGTGCCATTATGAAAACCAGTTGATATTAGAATTGACTTAGATACTCAACAATTAATTATTCCAAAAAATCTTGCTTTTTTAGCACAAAAATATCAATTACCACAAACAACATATTATCTTTTTAAATATAATAATATTAATAACATTATGCTAGAATGTAATTACATTATTAGTAATTATTCAAAAATTATTGAAGCCAAAATTGATCAAAATTTTGTTTCATTAAAATGATCATTATCATATGGTGCTTACTTTTTTAAAGAAATTACTAATTATATCCTGGCACAAGATACAATCTTAGAAACTTATCGGGAAACAAAAAATCGAAAGCAACGCTTATTATTTCGTTATAAAAACCAACGTGCATTTAAGAAAAGTAAATGAAAGGGAGAATAAATTTTAATGAAAATTCGGTTAGACCAGTTAATGGTTAATAATAATTTAGCTCCTTCGCGTGAAAAAGCTAAATCAATGATTTTAGCAAACAATGTTTTGGTTGATAATGCCCCAGTTTTAAAACCAGGTGAACCAGTAAAAAAAAATAGTATTATTAGATTACGTGGTGAACCATTAAAATATGTTTCCCGAGCAGGGGAAAAGTTATCCAAAGGTTTAACTGCTTTTAATTTAACCGTTAAGAACCTAGTTTGCCTTGACATTGGTGCTTCAACCGGTGGTTTTACCGATTGTTTATTACAAAATAATGCTAAAAAAGTTTATGCTGTCGATGTCGGGACAAACCAATTAGCTTGAAAATTACGCAATAATCCGCAGGTTATTTCATTAGAGAAAACTAATTTTAGATATGTTACTAAAGCATTATTTGCCCCTGATGGAATTAAATTTGCTTGCTGTGATGTTTCTTTTATTTCATTAGATAAAATTATTCCATCTTTAAAAGATATTTTATTATTAAATCATTATGCTTTTTTCTTAATTAAACCACAGTTTGAGAGTACAAAAGAAGCTGTTAAGAAAGGAAAAATTAATCATAAAGCAACTCACTATGATGTTATTAAAAAAATATTTACTTTAGGCCTTAATAATGGTTTCAGTGTTATCAATTGTGACTATTCTCCAATTTTAGGAAATAAAAAGAAAAACATTGAATTTATTTGTTTATTACAACGAACAATAAATCCGATTAATTATATTGCCGACGAATTTATAGCAACAATAATTGAAAATGCTTGGAATACTTTATTATCATAATAATATTTTAGGATATAATATTTTTTATAAAAGAAGGGAGGAAACAACTTTTATGGCAGCAGGAACAATGAGTGGCGATGTTAAAAATTTGCTTGCAAAAGATCATCTTCAAGTTGGTGAGAAAGTATCATTTAAAGCTGATATGGTTGATTGACAAGATTTTTAATTAGCAACAGCAACCATAACAAAAAAATATAAAGTTATTTCCGCAGTACCTATTATAGATGCTGGTGTTTGTTTAACGCAAACAAAACAATTTAATGAAACAATTAAGTAAATATCCTAATTTTCAATTAATAACAATTTCACGTGATTTGCCATTTGCTTTGAAACTAGCATGTGAAGCTTTTATTAATTCAAAACATATTCTATTATTTGATACTAATTATCGTGAATTTGTAACACAAACAAAATTATACTTTCCATTTAATAACTTATTAGCACGAAGTGTAATTGTTTTAGATCAAGACAATAAAATTATTTATTTACAAATTGTTTCACCAATTTCTTCTGAACAAAATTATGACGAAGTTTATCAATTTTTAGATACTTTTCAAAAATAAAAACTTGAAATGAAATAACAAAATCATTTGATTGAGTTAATTGTAAGCCCGCTGATTGTCGTATTTCGCACCATAAAAATCATTATGATTTACAATGTTTAGAATGATAAAAAATGTATTTAAATTTATTTGAAACTGTTCAACAACATTTGTGAACATCTAAAATAAAATTAACAGAAAAAAGAGACAAACACTTTCTTTTATATAATTTTATTGAAAGGGCGCTCTTTTCTTATGGCAAAACAATGAAACAAAAATGAAAAAATAGAAATTTTAACATTTGCTGAGTTAAATGGCATTAAACTAACATTTCAAAAATATAACATAGCCAAATCTACCATACATAGATTACGTGTACACGCACAAAACAATTTTGATAACCTAGAATGAGGTCGTTGATCTTAAAGTAAACAAAAGACAAAAAGAAGAATTAGTATTTCAACAATTGACTAAAATGATGTCAAAAAAATGTCACGTTATGAATTAGAAGAGATTGATAAATTACATTTTGCATTAAAAAAGTATGAGGCGAAGACTATTAAATAAAAGTTCTTCGCAGTAAATAAATTATCAACAGAATAATCTGCTGATTTTCTATGTAGAAAATTAGGTATTACTAGACAAGGTTATTACTTATGGATTAAACAAACAAAACCTATGTATAAAAAATATAATTTTGTTTTAGCAGAAATAATACTTGAAATATTTAATAAATTTAAAGGTTTTTATGGGCACCCAATGATTACGATTTTGTTAGAAAAATAGACTTCTTGCGATACCTGGTTTTATTATTAAAATATTATTATAAAATATAATTTATGAGGATATTAAATTATGAAATTTGATGAATTTAAAAATATTAATGATAAAGAATGATTAAGATTAACAGGAATAAAACAAGATATTTTTAATAAAATGTTAGATATTTTACAAGTAGCTGAAATAGAAAAATTTAAAAAAGGTGGCAAAACTAATAAATTATCACTAGAAAATCGGCCACTGATGACTTTATCGTATTGACGAGAATATCGAACTTATTTTCATCTTGGAAAAAATTTCGGAATTAGTTAAGCTAATTGTTATCGCAATATCAAGTGAATTGAAGATATTTTAATTAAACACCCTGATTTTCAGCAAGTTGCTGGTAAAAAAGCACTAATAAATGATTATTTTAATGATAAAACTATTATTATTGATGCTACCGAAACCCCAATCCAACGCCCAAAAAAAGACAAAAACAATCTTATTCTGGTAAAAAGAAAAAACACACTATTAAAACACAAGTAATTATCGAACAAGAAACCAAAAAAATTATTGCAACAAGTTTTTCACTTGGTAAAAAACATGATTATGCTTTATTTAAAGAATCAAAAATCGCAATTTTAAAAAATACCAAATTAATAGTTGATAGTGGTTATCAAGGAATACAAAAAATTCACAATAATGTTATAATGCCCACAAAGAAAACTAAGAAAAAACATTTAAATAAAGAACAAAAACAACATAATAGACTAGTTTCAAAAATAAGAATTATTATTGAAAATATTTTTGCTATTCTTAAAAAATTTAAAATTATTACAGAAAAATATAGAAATCGTAGAAAACGATTTAGTTTAAGATTTAATTTAATTGCTTCAATTTATAATTTACAATTATTATAGTTATCATAAAATATTTATTTAAAATTAACAAATTTGAATAATAAAATAATTTTTCGTTGTGGCAAAATATTAAATTTTTAAATAAAAGACATAATTAATTAAAATTATAATTTTATATTAACCCCTTTTTACAAATATTTGAAATTATTTTAATGGGTTATGCAAGAAGTCTAATATAAAAATATCAAAGTTAACAAATGAGTATTCTATCGATATATGAAAATATTAAAAATTAAGTCTATTAGGAAAAAAATAAAACCGAATTATTTTAAATCAGGTCCTCTAAGGTTCCCAAATATCTTAAAACGAGATTTTGTTACATCTGAACCAAACAAAAAAATGAGTGACAGATATACAACATATTTACCTATTAATAATTGCGTGGTATATTTATCAATTATCCGTAACTTATTCAATGGTGAAATAATAGATTGAAAATTATCAAATCATGCTGATGCTAATTTGATTTTTAAGAATTTAGTATCAGCTTTAAATTATGCAGGATGTCCCAAAAAATTAATTATTCATTCAGATCAAGGCTATGCATATACATATCCGCAATGAAAATAATTGTGTGAAAAATAGGAATTATTATTTCGATGTCTCCCCGTGGTAATTCACGAGATAATGGTGCTTGTGAAACTTGATTCAGTTCATTTAAAAATTAATTTTTTTCTTATATAAACGAAGCAGTCTTAATTTTAGTAATATTATGAACATTGTTTCAAATTATGTTGATTTCTATAATTTTGTCAGAACTAGAGTTAAAAAAAGAAAAACTTCATTTGAACAACGAATGGAGTTTCAAAATAAAAATGTCTTTTTTTCTGTCAATTTTGTTGTTGTTTTTATTTTCGTTTTCTTTGATAATTGTAAACCGATGTTAATACCCAATTTTGGGGACTTCATTTTGTTAATTTTTTTACAGTTTTATTAACACTACCTGTTACAATATAATTTTTTCTTTTTACTTTTAATCCTTTTATTAAACTTTTTCGAGCATAAGTAGATGTCTTCATAACTTTCACTGTTGAATGATATTTTTCATCTTTCTGGTTACTACTTCGATTTCAGAAATCAGTTTTTAACGGTCCTGGACATAAGGTAATAACTCGAACTGGTGATTTTATTTTTTTCAACTCCGTATTAATCGCCACTCCCAAACTTCAGACATAAGCTTTTGAAGCATAATAACTAGCAAAAACTGGGGCTGGCGTAAATGCCGCTAATAAACTACCAATGTTTAAAACACGCCCTTGTTGTTGCGATATAAAACGTTGTACAAATAATTTTGTTAAAATATGGAGCGCTTTAATATTTAAATCAATCATATTCATTTCTTGCTCTAAACTAGATTCATTAAAATAACCTCATACACCATATCCAGCATTATTAATTAAAATTGTTACATTATCTTTTGCAACATCATTATATAATTTTTCACAATTTTCTAAATTACTTAAATCATAATTTATCATTTTAATTGTTTGTGTTGGATATTTTTGTTGTAAAGCAGTAACAGGGGTTGTATCACGAGCAACAGCAACAACATTATAACCAAGTCTTAATAATTCTTCGCAATAATAATATCCTAATCCTTTACTAGCGCCAGTAACAACAGCCCATTCTAATCTATTACTATTTTTTATTTCATTATTTTCTTGTCCATTTTCTAATTTTGGTTTTTTAATAACTGTCATATCAAATAATATTTTACGATTTAAGAAAATATAATTTCCTGCTGCCGCTAATGATAATACCGTTGCTAAATACATTGGAATCATAATAATTTGGTTTACTCAACCAAATTCATCTCATTGTCCTATTTTTAAAGAATGACCATTAAAGATACGAAAACCAATAAAAAATAAAATTGTCATTCCAAACATCTCCATTGCTGCTCGCACACGCCCTAGTTGATTAGCAGCCATCACCACTTTTTTTGTTGCTAAAATTTGGCGAACAACATCAATTACAAAATCGCGAGCAATTAACAATACAACCATTCAAACTGGAATAATGTTTGCACAAGAAAAGACAATTAAAACAGTATTTGTCAGTAATTTATCGGCAATTGAATCAAAAAATTTACCGAATGTTGTGACCTGATTGTAGCGACTAGCAATAAAACCATCTAATAAATCAGTTAAACTAGCAATAATAAATAAAATCCCGGCAATTAAATAACTAATTGGTAATGAATAAGTAACATTGTCTCCTTTAATTGTTAATCATTGATCTCATCCATTATATAAGAAACTATTTTCAAATGGAACAATTACCATTAAAGCAATAATAACTGGGATTAAAAAAATCCGAATTAATGTAATACGATTAGCTCAATTCATTTTAAGTCCTCTTTTCTAAAAATATTTTATCTTTGATATATTAATATTACTTACATATTATATTATATAAATGTATAATATTAAAAAAAGTTTATGAGGTGAGGGGAAAAATAGTTAAAGAACTATTACAATTAGTTCAAAAAAAACAAATAACAATTGCAGCATATGAATGAATAAAAGGAGGTCTTTTAGAAAAGTCAACAAAAACCAGAATAAAAATGAAAAAGAAAAAAGGCGTTTTTCAAATGATGAATAAAAATCATAAGAATAAAAATGATAAATCTAATATTTATAATTTTATTGATAAAATTTTTAAATCAATGGATACTTATGATATTAATGAAGATACTAAAATATTAATATTAAGTTATGGTGAAAAAAAATTAAAAAAATTTACAAAGCAATAAAAGCAATATACTTCTTGCGTAACCTATTAAAAAATTGCAAATATTTGTAAAAAGACACTAATAGAAAAATATAATTTTAATTAATTATGTTTTTTATTTAAAAAATTAATGTTTTGCCACAACAAAAAATGAATTTATTATTTAAATTATTTAATTTTAATTAGATTTCTTGCATAACCTAATATAATTATTTTAAAATTCCTATAAAATATTTTTAAATTAAAATAGAAATTATAGAAGATTAAAATTATGAAATTTGATAAATTTAATTTTATTAATGATAAAGAATTATTGCGATTAACCGGAACAAAAAAGTTACTTTTAATAAAATGTTAAATATTTTACAAGTAGCTGAAATATAAAAATTTAAAAAAGGCGGCAAAACTAATAAATTATCACTAGAAAATCGGCTAATGATGACCTTATCGTATTGACGATAATATCGGACTTATTTTCATCTTGCTAAAAGTTTTGATATTAGTGAATCTAGTTGTTATCGCAATATCAAGTGAATTGAAGATATTTTAATTAAACACTCTGATTTTCAACAGCTCGCTAGTAAAAAATCACTAATAAATGATTATTTTAATAATAAAACCAGGTATCACAAGAAGTATAATATCTTTATTACTATCTCATTGTTCTTTAATTTCATTTTTAACAATTTGTTCATCAACAACTAAATAATTTTTAATTAAATTAATAAGTTCTAATTTATCCGAATTTTGTAAAAAATCATCATTAATACCCAATATTTTAATATCTTTAATTAATAATTTATCTTTACGAAAATTACTAGTAATAATTTTTAATTCTTGCTTTTGTTTTGCTACACTTTTAATTTTTAAAAATTGTTCTTTTTTATGCGTTTTCACAATTTCATTTTTTTAAAATTGAATATTAATGACAATATTTTTTAAAGAATCATGATTATTTTTAATATTATTTTATAAATTTAAAATATATTTTCTAATAAAATTTAATTCATTTTTAAAATTTTTAATTAGTTCTAATGGCTCTCTAAAAATATAATCAATTTTTGAAACTAATAATTTTAAATCTTTTAGTGATTGTGATTTATATTCTCCATTTATTAATCAAGCTTGTTGTCTATATATAAATTCTGCTAATTCTTGCCCATTTTCATCAATTCATTTTTTAATTGTTAATGCTTTTAAACTTAATTCTTTAAAATTATTTCCTTTTAAATAAAACGGATAATTAATATTTTTAAATTCATTATTTAACTTTAAATCTGACATAATTAAATTTCCTCTAATTCCATTTCATTAATTAAATTATCAATATAATCACAAGCACTTTCTTCTGAATTACATTCTTATAATGCCATATTAAATAAATCTTCTTAGGTATAAACTTCACCTTCTTCATCTTTTAACATATTATTCAAATCCTTGTCATTTAATATTTTCGTTTTCTAAATCAATAATAGTTGTTAATCATTCTTGTTGATTTTAAACATTAGCAGTAATTTTTGCTTCTTCTAATGTATAAAAGAAGTTTGTTTTAAAATCAATATATTTACTTTTCATTACTAATAAGTATCTTTTATTAATAATTTATTCCTCATAATTCTTTTTACGTAAACCTAATGCTCAAAGATCGTCAGTCATTTTTTCAAATGATACGGGGTAAGCCCCTAATATTAATTCTTGTAATTTGTTTTCTTTATTACATCTAAAACAATAACCTCAATATCTTTGTTTAAGACAAATTTTATTTAATTTTTTCATTTTTATTTAATTCTCCCTATTTTTAATTCGCTGGCACTCACTCCCCAAGTGAAAATGCCAAGCGAGAATTAGTTAGATAAGCTATTTATTAATTATTTACTACGCCATCCGCCTCAATAGGGGCGGGCGTTGCGTTATGTTAATTGTTTGAATGTTTAATAATCCACAGTTTTTTTATTTTTGGCGCCAGAGAATTATCTCTCTTCATACGCACCATTTCAGGTCAAAGCGTTCATTTTTTAAAATAAATTCACTTGCATTTTGAAGAGCCTAATGCTGGCTTTGTGGTTTTTGTTAAACCGATCTCATTTCTAAGAAGTAATATCTATCGCAAATTTATTTATAAAGTGACCATCTCAATATTTATTGTCGTTCAATGTTGACCTCGCACTTATCACTACTATCTCTTGCTAAAGCGTCTATTATTTCCGGACTGATTAACCTCTGGGCCAGGCCCGCCTATGTGGGAAAAAAATTAGTTATTTATAAAATAACCGTCCCACACTGCATTAAGTTGTTTTGTAAAATCAAAGTTTTAAAGAACTAGTTTCATAATCAAAGATAATTTTTGAATTTTCTAATCGTTTATAAAACGCTTTTGTTTTTTATCTTTTGTATGATTTATTAGACTTCTTGCATAACCTAATCTAATTATTTTAAAATTCCTATAAAATATTTTTAAATTAAAATAGAAATTATAGGAGATTAAAATTATGAAATTTGATAAATTTAATTTTATTAATGATAAAGAATTATTGCGATTAACCAGAGTAAAAAAAACTACTTTTAATAAAATGTTAAATATTTTACAACTAGCTGAAATAGAAAAATTTAAAAAAGGTGGCAAAACTAATAAATTATCACTAGAAAATCGGCTACTGATGACTTTATCGTATTAACGATAATATCGAACTTATTTTCATCTTGCTAAAAGTTTTGATATTAGCGAATCTAGTTGTTATCGCAATATCAAGTGAATTGAAGATATTTTAATTAAACACTCTGATTTTCAACAACTCGCTGGTAAAAAATCACTAATAAATGATTATTTTAATGATAAAACTATTATTATTGATGTTACCGAAACCCCAATCCAACGCCCAAAAAAAGACAAAAACAATCTTATTCTGGCAAAAAGAAAAAAACACACTATTAAAACACAAGTAATTATCGAACAAGAAACCAAAAAAATTATTGCAACAAGTTTTTCACTTGGTAAAAAACACGATTATGCTTTATTTAAAGAATCAAAAATCGCAATTTTAAAAAATACCAAATTAATAGTTGATAGTGGTTATCAAGGAATACAAAAAATTCACAATAATGTTATAATGCCCACAAAGAAAACTAAGAAAAAACATTTAAATAAAGAACAAAAACAACATAATAGACTAGTTTCAAAAATAAGAATTATTATTGAAAATATTTTTGCTATTCTTAAAAAGGCGCTGTGTAGATATAAACGGCAAATTTATATCTTGTTAAATTAATAATAAAATATTTTTAATAAATTGCAACAACTTTTTCATAAAAAATTAAATTTTTGTAATTTTATCTTATTTTATTCATATTTAATCACACTAAAAATAATTTATTAAATTTTAACTAATAAATTTATTTAAAATTTTGTAAAAACATTGTCTTTGCATTTAGTCAATTTAAACATAGTCGGAGTTTATCATTTATAACATTAACTACTCAATCTATCATTTTTTGACTAATATTATTAAAATCAATTCCCTTAGAAAGTCAATATCTAAATTCGCCGTTCATATGCTCAATTAATGGTTTTTGTTGTGGTTTACTGGGGTCACAAAAATAAACTTGTGTTTCAGTAAATATTTCCATTTCTCTTCATTTACTAAATTATTTTCCTCTATCAGTTATTATTCCTTTAATTTTCCTAATTAAATTATTTTTTTTAACAATCTCTTTAAATTTTTCTAAAACTTCATTAGCAGTATTATTTTTTAATTTCATTACAAAATAATTTTTACTTGATTGTTCTACTAAAACTAAATTACTAGATTGATGGTCTTTTCCTACAACAGTATCCATTTCAAATCATCCAACATTAGAAACTTTATTTTCAATATCTCAAATTGATTTAAAGTTAGTTAATTTACCACGATTATCAGGTTTTCCTTTTGTTTTATATTTTTTACCACGATGGGGTAAATTTTCTTTTTTTAATCCAAATTCACCTAAGCAAATTCATTTATACAATGTTTTAACACAAGCAGGAAATTTAACACCAAACTCCAAGAAATAACGATAAATCAATTGTTCGGGTCTATCGCGGTATTTATTAAATCTTATTTTAATAAAATCTAACTGCTCTTTTGTAAATTTAGGTAGTTTTTTAATACATTTTTTACGTTTTTGTTTATAATCTTTTTGTGCTTGATATGGATTATAATCTTGTATATTTTTAAATCGATTAATTTCTCTTTTAACAGTAGACTTCTTGCGATACCTGGTTTTATTATTAAAATATTATTATAAAATATAATTTATGAGGATATTAAATTATGAAATTTGATGAATTTAAAAATATTAATGATAAAGAATGGTTGAGATTAACAGGAATAAAACAAGATATTTTTAATAAAATGTTAGATATTTTACAAGTAGCTGAAATAGAAAAATTTAAAAAAGGTGGCAAAGCTAATAAATTATCACTAGAAAATCGATTATTGATGACTTTATCGTATTGACGAGAATATCGAACTTATTTTCATCTTGGAAAAAATTTCGGAATTAGTGAAGCTAATTGTTATCGCAATATCAAGTGAATTGAAGATATTTTAATTAAACACCCTGATTTTCAGCAAGTTGCTGGTAAAAAAGCACTAATAAATGATTATTTTAATGATAAAACTATTATTATTGATGCTACCGAAACCCCAATCCAACGCCCAAAAAAAGACAAAAACAATCTTATTCTGGTAAAAAGAAAAAACACACTATTAAAACACAAGTAATTATCGAACAAGAAACCAAAAAAATTATTGCAACAAGTTTTTCACTTGGTAAAAAAAACACGATTATGCTTTATTTAAAGAATCAAAAATCTCAATTTTAAAAAATACCAAATTAATAGTTGATAGTGGTTATCAAGGAATACAAAAAATTCACAATAATGTTATAATGCCCACAAAGAAAACTAAGAAAAAACATTTAAATAAAGAACAAAAACAACATAATAGACTAGTTTCAAAAATAAGAATTATTATTGAAAATATTTTTGCTATTCTTAAAAAATTTAAAATTATTACAGAAAAATATAGAAATCGTAGAAAACGATTTAGTTTAAGATTTAATTTAATTGCTTCAATTTATAATTTACAATTATTATAGTTATCATAAAAGATTTATTTAAAATTAACGAATTTGAATAATAAAATAATTTTTCGTTGTGGCAAAATATTAAATTTTTAAATAAAAGACATAATTAATTAAAATTATAATTTTATATTAACCCCTTTTTACAAATATTTGAAATTATTTTAATGGGTTATGCAAGAAGTCTAGTATTAATTCCACGACCCGTTTGTCGTGATATTTCAGATAAATTAATTGTGCCATTTTTCTTTTTACAAGTATCAGATAACAATAAATCCTTAAATAAATCTCGTTCATCAAATATTAAATGTTTAAATTTTCTCATTTTTATACAAATTTCTTTCATTTTTTCTTATAATAAACTTCTTGCGATACCTGGTTTTATTATTAAAATATTATTATAAAATATAATTTATGAGGATATTAAATTATGAAATTTGATGAATTTAAAAATATTAATGATAAAGAATGATTAAGATTAACAGGAATAAAACAAGATATTTTTAATAAAATGTTAGATATTTTACAAGTAGCTGAAATAGAAAAATTTAAAAAAGGTGGCAAAGCTAATAAATTATCACTAGAAAATCGATTATTGATGACTTTATCGTATTGACGAGAATATCGAACTTATTTTCATCTTGGAAAAAATTTCGGAATTAGTGAAGCTAATTGTTATCGCAATATCAAGTGAATTGAAGATATTTTAATTAAACATTCTGATTTTCAGCAAGTTGCTGGTAAAAAAGCACTAATAAATGATTATTTTAATGATAAAACTATTATTATTGATGCTACCAAAACCCCAATCCAACGCCCAAAAAAAGACAAAAACAATCTTATTCTGGTAAAAAGAAAAAACACACTATTAAAACACAAGTAATTATCGAACAAGAAACCAAAAAAATTATTGCAACAAATTTTTCACTTGGTAAAAAACACGATTATGCTTTATTTAAAGAATCAAAAATCGCAATTTTAAAAAATACCAAATTAATAGTTGATAGTGGTTATCAAGGAATACAAAAAATTCACAATAATGTTATAATGCCCACAAAGAAAACTAAGAAAAAACATTTAAATAAAGAACAAAAACAACATAATAGACTAGTTTCAAAAATAAGAATTATTATTGAAAATATTTTTGCTATTCTTAAAAAATTTAAAATTATTACAGAAAAATATAGAAATCGTAGAAAACGATTTAGTTTAAGATTTAATTTAATTGCTTCAATTTATAATTTACAATTATTATAGTTATCATAAAAGATTTATTTAAAATTAACGAATTTGAATAATAAAATAATTTTTCGTTGTGGCAAAATATTAAATTTTTAAATAAAAGACATAATTAATTAAAATTATAATTTTATATTAACCCCTTTTTACAAATATTTGAAATTATTTTAATGGGTTATGCAAGAAGTCTAATGTATTATATATAAAATAAAAAGGTCAATAAATATGCAAGAATTTTGTAAAATTAATAATAAAAAACGAATTACTAGTTATGAACATTTAAATAAAAAATATGATTTAAATTTTAGTGACTATAATTTTGGTTTTGATTGAGAAGTATTTAAAGACTTTGTCGGTG
>JAQFVW010000048.1:0-21959 GCA_028984075.1 Pieris mannii | reverse complement strand
TGGTTGAATATGAACAGGGGTTACTAAAGGATTAGCTGGAATAAAATTATCTGGGTCTCCTAATATATAAGGATTTGTTAATGTTAATAAAATTAGAATAGATATTATAATAATAAATCCTATTAAATCCTTATAAGTAAAATAGGGGTGGAAAGGGATTTTATCTAAATTTCTATTTGTCCCTAATGGGTTATTTGATCCTGTTTGATGTAAAAATAATAAATGAATTATTGTTATTGCTAAAATAATAAATGGTATAAGAAAATGGAAAGTATAAAATCGGGTTAAAGTTGGATTATCAACAGCAAATCCCCCTCAAATTCAATTTAAAAGTGTAGTTCCTAAATATGGGATTGCTGATAAAAGATTTGTGATTACTGTAGCACCTCAAAAAGATATTTGCCCTCATGGTAGTACATACCCTATAAATGCTGTTATTATTAATAAAAATAAAATAATAATTCCAATTATTCATGTGTAAAAAAAATTAAATGATTCATAGTAAATTCCTCGGCCAATGTGAATATAAATGCAAATAAAAAAAAATGATGCTCCATTTGCATGTAAAGTTCGAATTAGTCAACCATAATTAACATTTCGACAAATGTAGTTTACTCTGTAAAAAGCTATTTCAACATTTGCATAATAATATATTGTTAAAAAAAGTCCTGTTAAAATTTGGGTGATTAAGCATAATGCTAATAATGAACCAAAATTTCATCAAATTGAAAATATTAGAAGGTGAAGGTAAGTCAATTAATGAATTATTTATAATTTTAAATAATGGGTGAGTTTTTCGTAAAGGAAAAAATTTTTTTGACATTAGTTAAAAGATCGTAATGGCCCAAAAAAAATGTCAGTAATTTTAATAATTGCAATTAGAGTAATAAATAAATAAATAATAATTATTATGATTATTAAAAAAGTTTGAGAATTATATAATTTTGATAATTTGATTTTATTTTCATTAAAAAATAAAAAGTAATTAGTTATTTCATTTATTTCATTATTAATAAAATTGTCAATAAAGTTAAAATAGTTTTTTATTTTAAAATTGATAAAATTATTATTATATTTATTATCAATAAAAAAATAATTTTATTTTAAATGAAAAGTTTATTATTTCATTTGATGCAATTCTTGACACATAAATAAATAAAACTTAATAATCCCCCAAGAAAAACTAGGAAGAGAATATAAGAAAATCAATAAGTGTTAATATATACCCCTAAAATTAATGATAAAATTAAGGTTTGGGTAATAATTATTAATCCTATTCTTAATGGATGTTTAGAAAATAGTATAACAAAGGAAATAAAGATTATTATTGTTAAAAAAAAAAATAAAATATCAAAGAATAGTTTAATAAAAATAATAATTTTGGAGATTATTGATGAGAGTAAATTCTTTTCTTTGAAGTTTTTAAATTTTATATTATTTTTGGTTTACAAGACCAATGTTTTTTATTAAACTATAAAAACACAAATGATAAAATTAGTTATTTTTATTATATTTTTTTTTGGTAATATAATTTTTGTTAGAAAACATAAACATTTATTAATTGTTTTATTAAGTTTAGAGTTTATTGTTTTAAGAATTTATTTTTTAATAATATATTATTTTTTGATAATAAATTATGATATATATATATTAATAGTTTTTTTGGTATTTTCAGTTTGTGAGGGGGCTTTAGGGTTATCAATTTTAGTTTCTATAATTCGTACTTTTGGAAATGATTATTTTCAAAGTTATAATTTATTATGATAAAATTTTTATTATATTTAGGTTTTATAATACCTTTATGTTTTTTAAAAAATATATTTTGATTGGTTCAAATAATATTATTTTTTTTTATATTTTTATTTATAGTTATTAGTATAAATTTAATGAATTTTTGTAATTTAAGTTATATATTGGGTTGTGATATAATTTCATTTGGTTTAATTTTATTGAGAATTTGAATTTGTTCATTGATAATTATAGCAAGAGAAAATTTATTTAAAGGTAAATATTATACAAATTTATTTTATTAAATATTTTATTTTTAATAATTATATTGTATATAACTTTTAGTTCTTTAAATATTTTAATATTTTATTTATTTTTTGAAGGAAGATTAATTCCTACTTTGGCTTTAATTTTAGGTTGAGGTTATCAACCTGAACGAGTTCAAGCAGGTTTATATTTATTATTTTATACTTTATTTGTTTCTTTACCTTTATTAATAGGTTTATTTTTTATTTTTAAGGATATAAATTCAATAATTATATATATATATAAATTTTATTATAATACTTCTTTTATTTTATATTTTTCAATAATTTTAGCTTTTTTTGTTAAAATACCAATATATTTTGTTCATTTATGACTCCCTAAAGCTCATGTAGAAGCTCCTATTTCTGGCTCTATAATTTTAGCAGGAGTTATATTAAAGTTAGGGGGTTATGGTTTATTACGAGTAATAATTATTTTTCAAGAAATTAATTTAAAAATTGGCTGAATTTGAATTATTATTAGATTGTTAGGGGGCGTATTTGTTAGTTTAAAGTGTTTTTGTCAAGTTGATATAAAATCTTTAATTGCTTATTCATCAGTTGCCCATATAGGGTTGGTGATTGGGGGTATTATAACTTTAAATTACTGAGGAATTTATGGGTCTTATATTTTAATAATTGGTCATGGTTTATGTTCATCTGGAATATTTTGTCTTTCTAATATTAATTATGAACGTTTAGGGACTCGGAGTTTATTTATAAATAAGGGTATAATGAATTTTATACCTTCTTTAAGATTGTGATGATTTTTATTTATAATTGGGAATATAGCAGCGCCTCCTACAATAAATTTTTTTTGGCGAATTAAAGTTGATTAATAGATTAGTAAGTTGATCTTGATTAACAATAATTATATTAATAATAATTTCTTTTTTTAGAGCAGGTTATAGTTTATATTTATTTTCTTATTCTCAGCATGGTAGTTTTAATTTAGGTTTATATAGATTTTATTCTGGAGTTTCTCGAGAATATTTATTATTATTTTTACATTGATTTCCTTTAAATATTTTTATTTTTAAATTTGACTTTAGAATTTGAATTTAACTTAAATAATTTAAAAAAAAATATTGATTTGTGGAGTCAAATATATGGATTTCCATTTTAAGTTATTAAAAATAATAATTCTATTTGTTTTATTAGATTTTTTTTTTTATTTTTATTTATATTATTAAATATAATATTTATATTATATTTTTTGATGGGGGATATTGTTATTTTTCTAGAATGAGAAATTTTGTCTTTTAATTCTATAAATATTGTTTTTTCTTTATTATTAGATTGAATATCTTTATTATTTATAATATTTGTTTCTTTAATTTCATCTTCTGTAATTTTTTATAGAAAAAGTTATATGAAATCTGAACTTAATTTAAATCGATTTATTATTTTAGTTTTAATATTTGTTTTATCAATAATGTTATTAATTTTAAGACCAAATATTATTAGAATTTTTTTAGGGTGAGATGGATTAGGATTAGTTTCTTATGGGTTAGTAATTTTTTATCAAAATATAAAATCTTATAATGCCGGGATATTAACTGTTATATCAAATCGTATTGGGGATGTTATACTATTAATAGTAATTGCTTGAATAGTTAATTTTGGAAGTTGAAATTTTATTTTTTATTTAGAATTAATAAAAATAGATTTTTGTTCAAGAGTGATTAGATTTTTAATTATTTTAGGTGCTATAACTAAAAGTGCCCAAATTCCATTTAGAGCTTGACTTCCAGCTGCTATAGCAGCTCCTACGCCAGTTTCAGCTTTAGTACATTCCTCTACTTTAGTTACAGCAGGGGTTTATTTATTAATTCGGTTTAATGCTTTATTAGTTGATAGAGAATTTTTAAAAATATTATTGTTGATTTCAGGTTTAACAATACTAATAGCTGGAATTTCTGCTGTTTATGAGTTTGATTTAAAAAAAATTATTGCTTTATCAACTTTAAGACAATTAGGTTTAATAATAAGAATTTTAAGAATAGGATTTAGTGATTTAGCATTTTTTCATCTTTTAACTCATGCTATATTTAAGGCTTTATTATTTATGTGTGCTGGTATAATTATTCATATAATAAATGATAATCAAGATATTCGTTATATGGGAGGTTTAAGATTTTATATTCCCATGACTTCTCTTTGTTTCAATATTTCTAATTTGTCTTTATGTGGGATTCCATTTTTATCTGGGTTTTATTCAAAAGATCTAATTTTAGAAATAGTAAGAATAAGTAATTTTAATTTTATTATTTTTTTTTTATATTATTTTTCTACTGGGTTAACTGTATTTTATTCAATTCGTTTATCTTTATATTTAATAGTAAATGAATTTAATTTATTTAGAGTGTATAATTTATATGACGAAGATTATATAATATTGAAAAGAATAATTTTATTATTATTTATAAGAGTAGTTTCAGGGAGTTTTCTGAGTTGATTTATCTTTAATTATCCTTATATAATTTTTTTACCTACTAATTTAAAAATTATAGTGATTTATGTTAGAATTTTTGGGTTTATTATAGGGGTATTAATTAGAAATATAAATTTATATTCTTTAAATAAATTTTTAAAATTTTTTAATTTAAGAAATTTTTTAGGGGGGATATGGTTTATACCTAATTTATTTACTTATGGGGTTAATTATTCTGTTTTAAAGTTAGGTAATAAGTTATTAAAAAATGTTGATTTTGGTTGAAGTGAATTATATAGAGGGCAAGGTTTACATAATGTTTTAAAAAATTATTCTATTATTTTTAATATATTTTTAATAAATAATTTTAAAATCTATTTATATAGATTTGTTTTATGAATAATATTTATAACTATATTTATATTAAAATGATTTTAGTTACTTAAATAGCTTAATTAAGAGCATAATATTGAAGATATTAAGGTGATAATTTATCTTTAGGTAATTTATAAAAATTAAAATTTTATTTTTACATTGAAAATGTAAAGTTTTTATTAAACTATATAAATGAAGAAATATTAATGGTAATTAACCACTAAGATTAAGTTAGCAGCTTAATAAAAAATATTTCTTTAATTGGAATTTTTATTCAATAATATCATTAACAGTGATATACCTCTTTTTGGTTTCAATTAATAATTTAAATAAGGAGTATTTTACTCTATCTTTTAAGTCGAAATTAAATGCATGGGAATTGCTTCTTATTTAAGAAAAATTAATTTATAATATTTTTTGAATGCAAATCAAATGTTTTTTTTAAACTATTTTCCTAATAGGTTCAATTTAATATTTTTTGATTCCACTCATGATAAAGACCTAGTAATAATATAATTAAAAAAAAAATTCTTGTTTTAAATCAAATAAATATATTTGTTATATAAAAAGATGGGATAATTGGGAAAATTAAAGCAATTTCAACATCAAAAATTAAAAAAATTACAGTAATTAAAAAGAAATGCAAAGAAAATGGAATTCGAGGTAAACATTTTGGGTCAAATCCACATTCAAATGGGGAGCATTTTTCTCGATCTAGGTTTGTTTTTTTTGATAAAATTGACGAAATTAAAATAAATACATTAGAAATTAAAAAAAAAATAGTTGATATAAAAAATATAATTTTAATTATTTATATTAAAAATTTTAAACTTTTTGATTGGAAGTCAAATATACTAAATATATTATATAAATTAATTAATTACCTCATCAGTAAATAGAAATATATAAAAACAATCATACTACATCTACAAAGTGTCAATATCATGCTGCTGCTTCAAATCCAAAATGGTGTGAACTTGAAAAGTGTTTATTTGTCAGGCGAATTAGGCATGTAAGAATAAAAATTGTTCCAATAATTACATGTAATCCGTGAAACCCTGTTGCTACAAAAAATGTTGATCCATATACTCTATCAGAAATACAAAATGGAGCTTCATAATATTCATATATTTGAAGTAAGGAAAAATAAAATCCTAAAGTAACAGTAATAATTAAACTTTGGTAAGTTTGGGAAAAATTATTGCTTATTAAGGCATGATGAGCTCATGTAACTGTTAATCCTGATGTAATTAAAATAATTGTATTTAATAATGGAATTTGGAATGGGTTGAATGGGGTGATGTTTATTGGGGGTCACATAGTTCCTAATTCAATATTAGGGGCTAAACTACTATGAAAAAAAGCTCAAAAAAATGAAATAAAAAAAAAAATTTCTGAAATAATAAATAGAATTATTCCTCATCGTAATCCTTTAGATACAAGAATTGTATGTTTACCTTGGAAAGTTCCTTCTCGACATACATCTCGTCATCATTGAAATATTGTTAATAAAATAATAATATATCCTAGAATTAATAAATCTATTTTAAAGTTGTGGAATCATTTAACTATACCAGTTACTAATGTTATTGTTCCGATTGCGCCAGTTAAAGGTCATGGTCTGTAATCTACTAAATGATAAGGGTGGTTATATGTATTTTTTGTCATTTAATTAGTTTCTCTAGAATAAAGAGTTCTTAAAATTGTAATAACATAGGATTGAATTACAGCTACAGCTCTTTCTAAAATTAATAATAAAATTTGTACAATAATTAAAAATAATAAAAAATAATTTCTTATTGAATTTCCTGTTCTTCTTAATAAAGTTAATAATAAATGACCAGCAATTATATTAGCTGTTAAACGAATAGCTAAAGTTCCAGGTCGAATAATATTTCTAATTGTTTCAATTAAAACTATAAATGGTATTAAAATTCTAGGTGTTCCTTGTGGAATTATATGAATAAATATATGTTTTGAGTTATTAATTCATCCAAATAATATAAATGTTAATCATAAGGATAGAGATAAGGTTAAGGAGATAGTTAAATGACTAGTTCTTGTGAAAATATAAGGAAAAAGTCCTAAAAAATTATTAAATAAAATAAAAGAAAATAAAGAAATGAAAATTAAAGTTGATCCTTTATTTTTTTTAAAATTAAGTAAAATTTTAAATTCATTATGAAGTTTAGTAATAATAAATTTTCATAAAAAAAAATGACGATTAGGAATTAATCAGAAAGAAAATGGGATAAATATTAATCCAATAAAAGTTCTTATTCAATTTAATGGTAAATTAAAAATATTAGTTGATGGGTCAAAAATAGAAAATAAGTTATTTATCATTTTCAATATAAGTATTTTTTATTTAGGTTAGTTTTTATTTTATATTTAAAATTAAAATTATAATTAATATAATAGTTTATAATATTAAATAATAAAAAAATAAATAAAAAAAAAAAAAAAAATAAAATTCAATTAATTGGTATTATTTGAGGGATAAAAGAATATTACTAATGTAATAATTTAAGTTTGACATACAAATGTTATAAATTAACTAATTCTTTCATTAGAAGTAATTGCTAATTTACTATAAAGTGGTTTAAGAGACCAATACTTGCTTTCAGTCATCTAATGATGAATAATTATTAATTCAGTTAATGAAGTTATTTATTGAAATTCTTTCAATTACAATAGGTATAAATCTATGATTTGCTCCACAAATTTCTGAACATTGACCAAAAAAAATTCCAGGGCGGTTAATAAAGAAATTAGTTTGATTTAAACGACCTGGGTTGGCATCAACTTTTACTCCTAGAGAAGGGATAGTTCAAGAGTGAATTACATCTGTTGCTGTTACTAAAATTCGAATTTGGTTGTTTATTGGGAGAATAATTCGATTATCGACATCCAATAATCGGAAATTATTTGAGTTGTTTATTTCATTAATTATATAGGAATCAAATTCAATATTTTTAAAATCAGAATATTCATAACTTCAGTATCATTGATGACCAATAGATTTTAAAGTAATTAAAGGATTATTTAATTCATCTAGTAAGTATAACAGTCGAAGAGATGGTAATGCAATAAAGATTAAAGTAATAGCAGGTAAAATAGTTCAAATAAGTTCAATTATTTGTCCTTCTAATAAAAATCGATTAATAAATTTATTAAAAAATAAATTTGTTATTAAATATATTACTAAAATAGTAATTATTAATAAAATAACTAAAGTATGATCATGAAAAAAAATTATTTGTTCTATAAGAGGGGAAGCTCCATTTTGTAAATTAAAATTTGATCAAGTTGCCATTTCTAAAAAAAGGAAAACCTTTATAAATGGGGTTTAAATCCATTACATATTATCTGCCATATTAGAAGTTACTTATAATTGGTAATTCATTATAAGAATGTTCTGCTGGCGGAAGATTTTGGTATCATTCAATTGAAGAAGGTATATTTAATGAAAAAATAATTATTCGTGGATTGATTATTGATTCTCAAATAATTATTATTATTATAATTGTTGCAATTAAAGAAATATAAGATCCTAATGATGAGACAATATTTCAAGATAAATAATTATCTGGATAGTCTGAGTATCGTCGAGGTATTCCTGCTAATCCTAAGAAATGTTGAGGGAAAAAAGTTAAATTAACTCCAATAAATATTACAATAAATTGAATTTTTAAATAATAATTATTTAATCTTAATCCAGTAAAAAGTGGGTATCAATGGATAAATCCTCCTAAAATAGCAAATACAGCTCCTATAGATAAAACATAGTGAAAATGTGCTACAACATAATAAGTATCATGAAGGATAATATCAATAGAAGAATTGGCTAAAATTACCCCAGTTAAACCTCCAACAGTAAATAAGAAAACAAATCCTAATCTTCATAATATTGAAGGTCTATAATTAATTTGAGTTCCATAAAGAGTTGCTAATCAACTAAAAATTTTAATTCCTGTTGGTACAGCAATAATTATTGTGGCAGATGTAAAATATGCTCGAGTATCAATATCTATACCAACTGTAAATATATGGTGAGCTCAAACAATAAATCCTAAAAGACCGATTGCTATTATGGCATAGATTATTCCTAAAGACCCAAAAGTTTCTTTTTTTCCTCTTTCTTGTGAAATAATATGAGAAATTATTCCAAATCCGGGTAAAATTAAAATATAAACTTCTGGGTGCCCAAAAAATCAAAATAAATGTTGATAGAGAATTGGGTCACCCCCTCCAGCTGGATCAAAAAATGAAGTATTTAAATTTCGGTCTGTTAAAAGTATTGTAATTGCTCCCGCAAGAACTGGTAATGATAACAATAAAAGTAAAGCTGTAATTCCTACAGCCCAAACAAATAAAGGTATTTGATCAAAAGATATATTTCTAATACGTATATTAATAATAGTTGTAATAAAATTAATTGCTCCTAAAATTGAAGAAATTCCAGCTAAATGGAGAGAAAAAATAGCTAAATCTACTGAAGAGCCTCTATGAGCAATATTAGAAGAAAGTGGGGGGTACACTGTTCATCCTGTTCCTGCTCCGTTTTCTACGATTCTTCTTGAAATTAATAAAGTTAATGAAGGGGGTAGTAATCAAAATCTTATATTATTTATTCGTGGGAAGGCTATATCAGGGGCTCCTAATATTAAAGGTACTAATCAATTTCCAAATCCTCCAATTATAATAGGTATTACTATAAAAAAAATTATAATAAAAGCATGAGCTGTTACAATAGTATTATAAATTTGATCGTCCCCAATTAAAAATCCTGGATTTCCTAATTCAGTTCGAATAAGTAAACTTAAAGATGTTCCTACTATCCCTGATCAAATTCCAAAAATAAAATATAAAGTTCCAATATCTTTATGATTAGTTGAATAAAGTCATTTTCGCTTTTAATAAAATGGCTGAGGCATAAGCGATAAATTGTAAATTTATTAACGAGAAATTTCTCTTTTATTAAGTCTTATATTCAATTATGATATAAAATTGCAAATTTTAAGGTGTATAAATTTCTAAGGCTTAAAGAATTTCTTTATAAATAATTTTGAAGATTATTAGTTTATTTTAACTTAAAACCTTAAAAAAATATTAAATTATTTATAATTAATCCTGTTATAGAAATTAAAGAAAAAAAATTGATAATAGAGAAAAAATTATTTTTAATTTTAATTTTAAATCATTTTAATTTAAAAAAATTTAATAAAAAAGAAAGGTAAATCATACGAATATAAAAAAATAATATAATTAATCTAGATATAATAAAAATAAAAGATAATATATATATATTTCTGTTTATTAAAAAATTAATAATAATTCATTTTGGGAAGAATCCTAAAAATGGAGGTAAACCTCCTAAAGAAAAAAAATTAATTATTAAAGATATTTTAATAATTGTTATTAAATTAAAATTTAAAATTTGGTTAATATAAAAAATATTTAATATTGAAAATAAAAAGCATAAAATTAAATTTAAAAATGAATATAATAAAAAATACATTAATCATATATTTTCTCTAATTATTATACTAGCCATTAATCATCCTAAATTATTAATAGAAGAGAAAGCTATTAATTTTCGAATAGAAGTTTGATTAAATCCTCTAATAGCACCAATTATAGCATTTAGTATTATAATTAATATAATAAAATTATTATTTATATAATAAGAGAGAAGAATTATGGGGGAGATTTTTTGTCAAGTTATCAGAATAAAACAATTTATTCATGAAAGTCCTTCTATAATATTTGGGAATCAAAAATAAAATGGGGCGGATCCTATTTTTATCAATAAAGAGGAATTAATTATAATTGAAAGAAAATTATTTATTTCAAAATTTTTAAATAAAATTATTTTCAAAATAATAGAAAATAAAAAATTAATTGAGGCAATTGATTGTGTTAAAAAATATTTTAATGCTGCTTCTGTGTTAAGTAAATTTTTTGTGTTTGAAATTAGGGGGATAAATCTTAATAAATTAATTTCTAGTCCTATTCAACATCCTAATCATGAATTGGATGAAATAGAAATTAAAGTTCTAAAAAATAAAATAAAAAAAAAAAATATTTTATTAGAATTTGTGTAAAAATAAATTTAAAATAAAAAATTTTAAAGAAATTTAAGTTCTATTTTTTGAAATATATTTTAGTGTAAGATGCACAATAATTTTTGATATTATTAGATTTAGTTTAATTCTAAAAAATATAATAAAGGTAAAAAATTACATAATTTATCCTATCAGAATAATCCTTTTATCAGGCACTTTATTTAAGAAAAAGAATATCTTTATATTTGAGGTATGAGCCCAATAGCTTAATTTAGCTTATTCTTAATTTTTTTTTTTATAAATAAAATTATTGGGAAAGGTTTAAAATTAAATATATAGAAAATTACTTGCTTATTTTTACGCACATGTATACACATAATATTTATATATATATATATATAACATATTAAATTTTTAATTAATTATAAATATAATAATTTATAAAAAATTTAAATTATTATTTAATTATTTATATATATATAAATTTTAATAAATAAAAACATTAATAATTTTTTTTTATTTATTTTTATTATTCTCTGTTTATTAATGATTTTGTATTTATAAAAATATTCTTAAAAAAGAATAAAAGAATTATATAAAATTTAATATAAATGTAAATATTTAATATAAAAAAAAAAAAAAAAAAATCTATGTAGCAAAAATAAAAAATAGATAAAAATTTATGATTTAAACAATTTATTTTAAGTTTAATTTACATATAAATTTTAGTGTAAATTTTATTAAATTTAAATAATTTAATAATAAATTTCATAGTAATTAAAATTAAAAATTTAAGAAATTAAGATTTAGTAATACTTTAATTAAATAACAAATTTTGTGCCAGCAGTTGCGGTTATACAAAAATTTAAATAAATTTTATTAGTAAAAATAAATAATATTAAAAATAAATTAGAAATAAAATTATTAAGTGAAATTTTAATTTTAATTAAATTTATTTAAGATTTATGAATTAAAAAATTTTATAAAAAACTAGGATTAGATACCCTATTATAAAAAATTAAAATAAATTACTAAAATAGTATGTAATTATTTATTGAAACTTAAATAATTTGGCGGTATTTTAGTTCATTTAGAGGAATCTGTCTAGTAATTGATAATCCACGAATAATCATATTTAATTTATAATTTTATATATCGTTGTTAAAAAAATATTTTTTGATAAAAATAATATTTAAAAATTTTTATAGAAAATTAATTCAGATCAAGATGTAGATAATAATTAAAATGTAGGATGGATTACAATGTAATTATATAAATGAATAATAATTTTGAAATAGTTATTTGAAAGTGGATTTAAATGTAATTTTAAATAATTTTTTAAAATGATTAATAATTGGAATATGTACATATTGCCCGTCACTTTCATTTAAAAATTGGAATAAGTCGTAACAAAGTAGGGGTACTGGAAAGTGTTCCTAGAAAGACAAATTAGAGCTTGTTTTAAGTATTTCATTTACATTGAAAAGAAATTATAACTATAATTAGTTTGAGGGGGTAAATTTAATAATTAATAAATATGAAAAAAAATTTTAATATAATATATTTAATGGGGGTTAAAGTATTTTTATAGAAAAAATTTAAAAATTTATAGTGGAATAGTATTGTAAAAGAAAATTTAAAATATTGAAATAAAAATTTATTTAAAAGTAAATTTTATTTATTGTATCTTGTGTATCAGAGTTTTTTAATTAAAAGAAATTAGTTAAATTTATTTCGAAATTTAAAGAGTTAATTAATTAAAAAAGTTAATGTTGCATAATTATTTTTAATAGTTAATTAGAAATGAAAAGTTAATCGTTTTGAATGATATCTAATTTTTTTAGAAAAAAGTTTAATTTTAAATAAATTTTTGAATTGGTTAATTAATTAATAAATTTAAAATTTAATTTTATATTTTAAGGGATAAGCTTTAAATTATATTTTTATAATAATAGTAATAATAATTGAAATTTTTAAAATTTATATTTTTTATAAATTATAGTTTTTTATAAATAATTTCATTTAATTAAAATTTTATGTTAATTTAAATTTTTATAAAAGAATATTTTTTAATAAAATAAAAATAGATATAATGATAAAATTAGTATATAATTTATAAATAAAATAAAAAATTATTTAAATTAATAAAAAGGAATTCGGCAAAAATTTATATTCACTTGTTTATCAAAAACATGTCTTTTTGTTAATAATTTAAAGTCTAATCTGCCCACTGAATTATTTTAAAGGGCTGCAGTATATTGACTGTACAAAGGTAGCATAGTCATTAGTCTTTTAATTGAAGACTTGTATGAATGATTTGATGAAATATAAACTGTCTCTTTATTAAAAATAGAATTTAATTTTTTAGTTAAAAAGCTAAAATAAATTTAAAAGACGAGAAGACCCTATAGAGTTTTATATTCCAAATAATATTAATTTTATATAAAATTTTTATTTAATATTTTTTTGAATATTTTGTTGGGGTGATAGAAAAATTTAATAAACTTTTTTTTAAAAATTTACATTAATATATGAAATTTTGATCCATAATTTATGATTAAAAGATTAAATTACCTTAGGGATAACAGCGTAATTTTTTTTTTTAGTTCTTATAAGAAAAAAAGTTTGCGACCTCGATGTTGGATTAAGATAAAATTTAAATGCAAAAGTTTAAAATTTTGATCTGTTCGATCATTAAAATCTTACATGATCTGAGTTCAAACCGGTGTGTGAGCCAGGTTGGTTTCTATCTTTAAATAAAATTAATAATTTAGTACGAAAGGATCAGTTATTAAAAATAATTTTTAAAAATAGAATATTATTAATTTTTTTGCTATTTTGGCAGAAAAATGTAATGGTTTTAGAAATCATAAATATATAAATATTTATATAAGTAGTAGTGATAATAATTGAAAAATTTAATATTATTTTAGGTTTATTAATTTTATTTATTGGGGTTTTAGTAGGGGTTGCTTTTTTAACATTATTAGAGCGTAAGGTCTTAGGTTATATTCAAATTCGAAAAGGTCCCAATAAAATTGGATTTATAGGGATTTTACAGCCTTTTTCTGATGGTATTAAATTATTTAGAAAGGAGCAAACATATTTAAATTATTCAAATTATTTATATTATTATTATTCACCTGTAATTGGTTTTTTTTTATCTTTAATTATTTGAATATTGATTCCTTATTATTTTAATGTTATCATGTTTAATTTAGGGGTTTTATTTTTTTTTTGTTGTACAAGTGTAGGAGTTTATATTTTATTGATGGCTGGTTGATCTTCTAATTCTAATTATTCAATATTAGGGGGTTTACGGGCAGTTGCTCAAACTATTTCTTATGAAGTTAGATTAGCATTAATTTTTGGGTCTTCTTTAATTTTAATCATAGATTTTAATATATTAAGTTTGGAAATTTTTCAGGAAAATATTTGGTTTTTATTTTTAATATTTCCTTTATCTTTGTGTATATTTTCATCAATATTAGCAGAAACTAATCGAACTCCATTTGATTTTGCTGAAGGGGAAAGAGAATTAGTTTCAGGGTTTAATGTTGAGTATAGAAGAGGGGGATTTGCTTTAATTTTTTTAGCGGAATATTCAAGAATTTTATTTATAAGAATAATATTTGTTTTACTTTATATAGGAGGTTATAGATTAAATTTGGGATTTTATTTAAAATTAAGATTTATTTCATTTTTATTTATTTGAGTTCGTGGGACATTACCACGTTACCGATATGATAAATTAATATATTTATGTTGAAAGGTTTATTTACCTATTTCTTTAAACATAATGATTTTCTATTTAGGGTTAAAAATATTTATTATTTAATAAATATTTTTAGTATAAATTAATAGAATTATAATTCTTTCTTAAGTTTTCAAAACAAATGCTTTTACAAGCTCATTAATTAATTATAAAAAATTATTTTGTCTCATATTTTATTTATAATTGGATTAATAATATAATAAGAAAAATAAATAACTGTTAAAATTTGTCCTGTTAAAATGTAAGGTGTTTCTACAGGACGAGCTCCAATTCATGTTAATAAAATAATAGTAGTAATTATAGATCAAAAAATTATTTGATTAAAAGGGTAAAATTGAATTCCTTGAATTTTTTTATTAAAAGTAAATGGAAGAATAGCGATAATTAAAATTGATATTAAAAGAGCAATTACACCTCCAAGTTTATTAGGGATAGATCGTAAAATTGCATAAGCAAATAAAAAATATCATTCTGGTTGAATATGAACAGGGGTTACTAAAGGATTAGCTGGAATAAAATTATCTGGGTCTCCTAATATATAAGGATTTGTTAATGTTAATAAAATTAGAATAGATATTATAATAATAAATCCTATTAAATCCTTATAAGTAAAATAGGGGTGGAAAGGGATTTTATCTAAATTTCTATTTGTCCCTAATGGGTTATTTGATCCTGTTTGATGTAAAAATAATAAATGAATTATTGTTATTGCTAAAATAATAAATGGTATAAGAAAATGGAAAGTATAAAATCGGGTTAAAGTTGGATTATCAACAGCAAATCCCCCTCAAATTCAATTTAAAAGTGTAGTTCCTAAATATGGGATTGCTGATAAAAGATTTGTGATTACTGTAGCACCTCAAAAAGATATTTGCCCTCATGGTAGTACATACCCTATAAATGCTGTTATTATTAATAAAAATAAAATAATAATTCCAATTATTCATGTGTAAAAAAAATTAAATGATTCATAGTAAATTCCTCGGCCAATGTGAATATAAATGCAAATAAAAAAAAATGATGCTCCATTTGCATGTAAAGTTCGAATTAGTCAACCATAATTAACATTTCGACAAATGTAGTTTACTCTGTAAAAAGCTATTTCAACATTTGCATAATAATATATTGTTAAAAAAAGTCCTGTTAAAATTTGGGTGATTAAGCATAATGCTAATAATGAACCAAAATTTCATCAAATTGAAATATTAGAAGGTGAAGGTAAGTCAATTAATGAATTATTTATAATTTTAAATAATGGGTGAGTTTTTCGTAAAGGAAAAAATTTTTTTGACATTAGTTAAAAGATCGTAATGGCCCAAAAAAAATGTCAGTAATTTTAATAATTGCAATTAGAGTAATAAATAAATAAATAATAATTATTATGATTATTAAAAAAGTTTGAGAATTATATAATTTTGATAATTTGATTTTATTTTCATTAAAAAATAAAAAGTAATTAGTTATTTCATTTATTTCATTATTAATAAAATTGTCAATAAAGTTAAAATAGTTTTTTATTTTTAAAATTGATAAAATTATTATTATATTTATTATCAATAAAAAAAATAATTTTATTTTAAATGAAAAGTTTATTATTTCATTTGATGCAATTCTTGACACATAAATAAATAAAACTAATAATCCCCCAAGAAAAACTAGGAAGAGAATATAAGAAAATCAATAAGTGTTAATATATACCCCTAAAATTAATGATAAAATTAAGGTTTGGGTAATAATTATTAATCCTATTCTTAATGGATGTTTAGAAAATAGTATAACAAAGGAAATAAAGATTATTATTGTTAAAAAAAAAAATAAAATATCAAAGAATAGTTTAATAAAAATAATAATTTTGGAGATTATTGATGAGAGTAAATTCTTTTCTTTGAAGTTTTTAAATTTTATATTATTTTTGGTTTACAAGACCAATGTTTTTTATTAAACTATAAAAACACAAATGATAAAATTAGTTATTTTTATTATATTTTTTTTTGGTAATATAATTTTTGTTAGAAAACATAAACATTTATTAATTGTTTTATTAAGTTTAGAGTTTATTGTTTTAAGAATTTATTTTTTAATAATATATTATTTTTTGATAATAAATTATGATATATATATATTAATAGTTTTTTTGGTATTTTCAGTTTGTGAGGGGGCTTTAGGGTTATCAATTTTAGTTTCTATAATTCGTACTTTTGGAAATGATTATTTTCAAAGTTATAATTTATTATGATAAAATTTTTATTATATTTAGGTTTTATAATACCTTTATGTTTTTTAAAAAATATATTTTGATTGGTTCAAATAATATTATTTTTTTTTATATTTTTATTTATAGTTATTAGTATAAATTTAATGAATTTTTGTAATTTAAGTTATATATTGGGTTGTGATATAATTTCATTTGGTTTAATTTTATTGAGAATTTGAATTTGTTCATTGATAATTATAGCAAGAGAAAATTTATTTAAAGGTAAATATTATACAAATTTATTTTTATTAAATATTTTATTTTTAATAATTATATTGTATATAACTTTTAGTTCTTTAAATATTTTAATATTTTATTTATTTTTTGAAGGAAGATTAATTCCTACTTTGGCTTTAATTTTAGGTTGAGGTTATCAACCTGAACGAGTTCAAGCAGGTTTATATTTATTATTTTATACTTTATTTGTTTCTTTACCTTTATTAATAGGTTTATTTTTTATTTTTAAGGATATAAATTCAATAATTATATATATATATAAATTTTATTATAATACTTCTTTTATTTTATATTTTTCAATAATTTTAGCTTTTTTTGTTAAAATACCAATATATTTTGTTCATTTATGACTCCCTAAAGCTCATGTAGAAGCTCCTATTTCTGGCTCTATAATTTTAGCAGGAGTTATATTAAAGTTAGGGGGTTATGGTTTATTACGAGTAATAATTATTTTTCAAGAAATTAATTTAAAAATTGGCTGAATTTGAATTATTATTAGATTGTTAGGGGGCGTATTTGTTAGTTTAAAGTGTTTTTGTCAAGTTGATATAAAATCTTTAATTGCTTATTCATCAGTTGCCCATATAGGGTTGGTGATTGGGGGTATTATAACTTTAAATTACTGAGGAATTTATGGGTCTTATATTTTAATAATTGGTCATGGTTTATGTTCATCTGGAATATTTTGTCTTTCTAATATTAATTATGAACGTTTAGGGACTCGGAGTTTATTTATAAATAAGGGTATAATGAATTTTATACCTTCTTTAAGATTGTGATGATTTTTATTTATAATTGGGAATATAGCAGCGCCTCCTACAATAAATTTTTTTGGCGAATTAAAGTTGATTAATAGATTAGTAAGTTGATCTTGATTAACAATAATTATATTAATAATAATTTCTTTTTTTAGAGCAGGTTATAGTTTATATTTATTTTCTTATTCTCAGCATGGTAGTTTTAATTTAGGTTTATATAGATTTTATTCTGGAGTTTCTCGAGAATATTTATTATTATTTTTACATTGATTTCCTTTAAATATTTTTATTTTTAAATTTGACTTTAGAATTTGAATTTAACTTAAATAATTTAAAAAAAAATATTGATTTGTGGAGTCAAATATATGGATTTCCATTTTAAGTTATTAAAAATAATAATTCTATTTGTTTTATTAGATTTTTTTTTTTATTTTTATTTATATTATTAAATATAATATTTATATTATATTTTTTGATGGGGGATATTGTTATTTTTCTAGAATGAGAAATTTTGTCTTTTAATTCTATAAATATTGTTTTTTCTTTATTATTAGATTGAATATCTTTATTATTTATAATATTTGTTTCTTTAATTTCATCTTCTGTAATTTTTTATAGAAAAAGTTATATGAAATCTGAACTTAATTTAAATCGATTTATTATTTTAGTTTTAATATTTGTTTTATCAATAATGTTATTAATTTTAAGACCAAATATTATTAGAATTTTTTTAGGGTGAGATGGATTAGGATTAGTTTCTTATGGGTTAGTAATTTTTTATCAAAATATAAAATCTTATAATGCCGGGATATTAACTGTTATATCAAATCGTATTGGGGATGTTATACTATTAATAGTAATTGCTTGAATAGTTAATTTTGGAAGTTGAAATTTTATTTTTTATTTAGAATTAATAAAAATAGATTTTTGTTCAAGAGTGATTAGATTTTTAATTATTTTAGGTGCTATAACTAAAAGTGCCCAAATTCCATTTAGAGCTTGACTTCCAGCTGCTATAGCAGCTCCTACGCCAGTTTCAGCTTTAGTACATTCCTCTACTTTAGTTACAGCAGGGGTTTATTTATTAATTCGGTTTAATGCTTTATTAGTTGATAGAGAATTTTTAAAAATATTATTGTTGATTTCAGGTTTAACAATACTAATAGCTGGAATTTCTGCTGTTTATGAGTTTGATTTAAAAAAAATTATTGCTTTATCAACTTTAAGACAATTAGGTTTAATAATAAGAATTTTAAGAATAGGATTTAGTGATTTAGCATTTTTTCATCTTTTAACTCATGCTATATTTAAGGCTTTATTATTTATGTGTGCTGGTATAATTATTCATATAATAAATGATAATCAAGATATTCGTTATATGGGAGGTTTAAGATTTTATATTCCCATGACTTCTCTTTGTTTCAATATTTCTAATTTGTCTTTATGTGGGATTCCATTTTTATCTGGGTTTTATTCAAAAGATCTAATTTTAGAAATAGTAAGAATAAGTAATTTTAATTTTATTATTTTTTTTTTATATTATTTTTCTACTGGGTTAACTGTATTTTATTCAATTCGTTTATCTTTATATTTAATAGTAAATGAATTTAATTTATTTAGAGTGTATAATTTATATGACGAAGATTATATAATATTGAAAAGAATAATTTTATTATTATTTATAAGAGTAGTTTCAGGGAGTTTTCTGAGTTGATTTATCTTTAATTATCCTTATATAATTTTTTTACCTACTAATTTAAAAATTATAGTGATTTATGTTAGAATTTTTGGGTTTATTATAGGGGTATTAATTAGAAATATAAATTTATATTCTTTAAATAAATTTTTAAAATTTTTTAATTTAAGAAATTTTTTAGGGGGGATATGGTTTATACCTAATTTATTTACTTATGGGGTTAATTATTCTGTTTTAAAGTTAGGTAATAAGTTATTAAAAAATGTTGATTTTGGTTGAAGTGAATTATATAGAGGGCAAGGTTTACATAATGTTTTAAAAAATTATTCTATTATTTTTAATATATTTTTAATAAATAATTTTAAAATCTATTTATATAGATTTGTTTTATGAATAATATTTATAACTATATTTATATTAAAATGATTTTAGTTACTTAAATAGCTTAATTAAGAGCATAATATTGAAGATATTAAGGTGATAATTTATCTTTAGGTAATTTATAAAAATTAAAATTTTATTTTTACATTGAAAATGTAAAGTTTTTATTAAACTATATAAATGAAGAAATATTAATGGTAATTAACCACTAAGATTAAGTTAGCAGCTTAATAAAAAATATTTCTTTAATTGGAATTTTTATTCAATAATATCATTAACAGTGATATACCTCTTTTTGGTTTCAATTAATAATTTAAATAAGGAGTATTTTACTCTATCTTTTAAGTCGAAATTAAATGCATGGGAATTGCTTCTTATTTAAGAAAAATTAATTTATAATATTTTTTGAATGCAAATCAAATGTTTTTTTTAAACTATTTTCCTAATAGGTTCAATTTAATATTTTTTGATTCCACTCATGATAAAGACCTAGTAATAATATAATTAAAAAAAAAATTCTTGTTTTAAATCAAATAAATATATTTGTTATATAAAAAGATGGGATAATTGGGAAAATTAAAGCAATTTCAACATCAAAAATTAAAAAAATTACAGTAATTAAAAAGAAATGCAAAGAAAATGGAATTCGAGGTAAACATTTTGGGTCAAATCCACATTCAAATGGGGAGCATTTTTCTCGATCTAGGTTTGTTTTTTTTGATAAAATTGACGAAATTAAAATAAATACATTAGAAATTAAAAAAAAAATAGTTGATATAAAAAATATAATTTTAATTATTTATATTAAAAATTTTAAACTTTTTGATTGGAAGTCAAATATACTAAATATATTATATAAATTAATTAATTACCTCATCAGTAAATAGAAATATATAAAAACAATCATACTACATCTACAAAGTGTCAATATCATGCTGCTGCTTCAAATCCAAAATGGTGTGAACTTGAAAAGTGTTTATTTGTCAGGCGAATTAGGCATGTAAGAATAAAAATTGTTCCAATAATTACATGTAATCCGTGAAACCCTGTTGCTACAAAAAATGTTGATCCATATACTCTATCAGAAATACAAAATGGAGCTTCATAATATTCATATATTTGAAGTAAGGAAAAATAAAATCCTAAAGTAACAGTAATAATTAAACTTTGGTAAGTTTGGGAAAAATTATTGCTTATTAAGGCATGATGAGCTCATGTAACTGTTAATCCTGATGTAATTAAAATAATTGTATTTAATAATGGAATTTGGAATGGGTTGAATGGGGTGATGTTTATTGGGGGTCACATAGTTCCTAATTCAATATTAGGGGCTAAACTACTATGAAAAAAAGCTCAAAAAAATGAAATAAAAAAAAAAATTTCTGAAATAATAAATAGAATTATTCCTCATCGTAATCCTTTAGATACAAGAATTGTATGTTTACCTTGGAAAGTTCCTTCTCGACATACATCTCGTCATCATTGAAATATTGTTAATAAAATAATAATATATCCTAGAATTAATAAATCTATTTTAAAGTTGTGGAATCATTTAACTATACCAGTTACTAATGTTATTGTTCCGATTGCGCCAGTTAAAGGTCATGGTCTGTAATCTACTAAATGATAAGGGTGGTTATATGTATTTTTTGTCATTTAATTAGTTTCTCTAGAATAAAGAGTTCTTAAAATTGTAATAACATAGGATTGAATTACAGCTACAGCTCTTTCTAAAATTAATAATAAAATTTGTACAATAATTAAAAATAATAAAAAATAATTTCTTATTGAATTTCCTGTTCTTCTTAATAAAGTTAATAATAAATGACCAGCAATTATATTAGCTGTTAAACGAATAGCTAAAGTTCCAGGTCGAATAATATTTCTAATTGTTTCAATTAAAACTATAAATGGTATTAAAATTCTAGGTGTTCCTTGTGGAATTATA